>SNQN01002039.1:39659-52938 GCA_008642245.1 Bassia scoparia | reverse complement strand
CGGGTTTCATGACCCATAACTCGAATGAGGTTGGCCACACCCCTTGGACAATGCTTCATCCTTTCCACACAATCATTATGTTTGCCTCATTGAACTAGGGTAAGGCCAATAACAGCTCACATCGCATATTCCAAACCATCCCTTTCCACTGAGTCTCAATTTCTTCAACTACATTCCAAACGAATTTTCAGTTTACAAAAAACTCAAAAGCACGCATAAATCAAAATTGCTCTTGTAAATTCTAATTACGTGCAACATTTGATCACATATGAATTTCCTAGTCCACCACTGGTAATAACCTGATCAAAACTATATAGCGGAAAACACGCTACTAGTGATAACTAATCACTAATCAACTACTAAAACAAACATCTCAATTGTCCCAGTTGAGGATTATCTTTTAAATTTTTAAAAAAACATCAATTGACAATCAATATCAAATGAAAAATAAACCAAAATTTAAAATCAGAAAACACATCTCCTTAAAATTGATAAATCTAAATTGAAACAAAACATTCAGAAACATCGTTTTTTTTTTAAAAAAATTATTCCGCAAAATTTAGATCTAAAAAAGAAGTCAAAAAAGTATCTAAACAACGAAAAACACGAGTTAAATCAAAGACGAAACATCGTAAAATAAAAACGAAAAAGTACATCAACCACGAAAATTCAGATAAATGAACCCTTAACAAATTAATGCAAGAGAAAAACGGAAAAGAAAAAATTATATGAAAAAAATCGAAAAAAACTGAATAAATCTCCATAGATCTAACTTGGAAACAAAAAATCAACGAACCGAAAAAAACAAGATAGAAAAGAAAACTGCCAGTCGAGGGGTGGTGGTGGGTTCTGGGCAGGGGACGCACCGGATGGGGGAGTCGCAGTGAGTGGGGACAGCCTGCGTCGAGGGTGCTCGTGTCGGAGAGATTGAGAGGTGTGAGAGAGAGAGAAGGAAGAGATGAGAGGCTTTGCAGAGGTGTTGAATGATTAGACGAGGAGAGAGGAAGATATGATAGGAGTGCGGAATAAAAATGATTAAGATATGAGAGAGGGAGGCCGCGTTATGACTAGGTTTGTGATTTATTTTTTTAAAAAAAAATACCATTTACGACCGAAATTATTCGCGCCGTCAAAGTTTCCGTTGCTCTTTTAAGTGAAGAAGAACATTGAGTAAGTGGGAAGTTGTGAATATGGGAGAGGTATATGTTAAAATACAGTCCTGCCAGCACTATAATGTAAAGTGCATCACGATATTAATCCAGCGATAATACACACCATAAACTACAATGGCACTATGCGGGCATAAATTAGGATGGTTCATACATAATCCATTTTTGAATTAATTACTCAGTCATGTTGACCCAATACTGGTAGAAGGAGTTATTGTCTCGAACCTAAAAATGCAATGCCTATCTCAGTTTTTTAATTCCTTAATTTTTCTCATACGGTCCAAAGTAGCGTAACTAATTATATCCATGAGAGATTTGCACCTTGTGTCATTAAGTACGCAGAATTATAATGTACGTTACCATACTGCTAATGAGGAAATCTTAGATAAAATCACACCTGGCGCTAACACTTTACCGGTTATGACTTCGAGCGCCGATTGGTGATATTTTGTTGGGTATCTTGTATTGGTTTCTGTAGTCAATATAACGCATAAACTGTAATGCGCTTTAAAAATTGTGATACAAGGATTGTAACCGCACTCCGTGTATGATGTTCTGGTGCACTGAGCAAACCACTCCTAGATTTCACAAAAAACATTCCTGGTCTGCCCTAACGGGTAGTTAGTGGCTTGTGTACAATTTACACTTCGAACCACTAGCCTATGGTCAGCGCTATCGTAATTGTACTCGGTCAGTGATACGACCGATTTTTTATCGTCCGTAGATAATTAATACATCGGCAGGACTCCCTTTTACACGAGCGAATATACTTGAGTAGACACAAGGATCTAAACATATCAAAACGAGATACACATTTCGTGCGATAGCTAAAATTTTCTACAGACGATTAAATTTTTGGACAATTTGGGAAACATGTGAGAGTGTAATTTTTTGAGTTGAATAGTTGATTAGAATTAGGAATAGGTCTTGATGATATAACTAAGACGTCCATTTATAACCCGTATAATCTTATGTGAAGTCTATGCACTACCAACTCCAACATTTCCCACCAACAATAACGGACCTACTTATTTAATCATCTTGAGTAAACTCAAATTGAATATGGACAATATAACACTACCTCGGAGTTAACGTCTAATATATGGCGAAGTTGGCCCAGTCCACGTATCCCCAGTGTAATAGCTAAGGAATCAGCCAAAAACATATGGAGAAGTACCTAGAGATGCTCTGCTTCCATGTTCGTTATCGGGGCTCCAGTAACAGCTGCCACAGGAGAAGGTAGATGGCATAAGTTCATTGTTTGTACGCCTTGAATTTAAGTGTGGTGGCGAAGCCGTGTGACGCCGAGAAACCACCTTGTGCTCTCAGCTAGTTGTGTGCCTCGGTTAGAAATCCCGTTTGGAGTACGGCCAATTCGCTACCCAAAGGCGGCAATCTACACAAGGAGAAATAATAACGTTTGATCCGGCCCGCCGAATCACCGAACCGATTTTCGGTCCGGTAACACCCCAGTATCAATCCATCTAATGAGGTACCGACCGAAAATCGGTCCGGTACGGTCGTTTTGGGTCAGCATTTCCTTCGTCGGTAAAACTCCTTTTTTTCCACCGAACCGGTCATTTCGATCGTGCACTAAGGCGACGAGTGGACGGCAGCTATGTACAAATAACTTACATCGCTTGAATTTACCCATCTCCGGTATCTATATCACGTAAAATCTATTATTGTCCCTAGTATTTCATCCGTAGCAATTTTATCATCGCGACTCACCACACAAAATAAATGCCGCGATACAACAAAATGGAGGGAAAAGTCAATAGATACTTACCAAAACCGGAAGGAAAAACGACAAAGTGTGGAGCTGATATTCGGTCCGGTATTTCTTTACAACCACTCACTTTCATCGGTCAATCGGGGTAACTTAATTTTCAAATTATTCTCCGACCGATTTGTACCGGACGTTGAATTGACTACACACCACCTCACATTCGGTCTCGGGTGTCTTGCAAGGTATAACGGTTGGTGACTTGTCGGTACGGTTACGGTGGGACGGCCGACCGAACAATAGTGTCTGTTTGTACGTAGTTGTGGTCAGTTGTCGAAATCCAAGCGAACTAGCACGATGCGACTATTTGTGCCTTCACAGTTATATGGCTGGGTTTAAGTCCATGCTTTACCGATCGCACGCGCGATATAAGAGCATCCGCGATGTTACGCAATATGTAAGCAAATTTGACGCGCGCATGGATATCAGTATTAGATATGCGTTCCCAATGAACATGCTCTATTCGCAAGGCTATATATCCCGATCCCTGCCAAATTGCGGGTCGGCGCTATAATCCGAGAATAATGATTCCCCCCGACCAATTATGAATCCGAGCGCTTCAGTAGAGGATATAGCTATGTTATGAATCTTATAGTAGCGTTTTCATTTTTTAAGTCTTAATACAGGTCATAACATACATTCTCTGTTCCTGGTATGTTCCATTTTTGGTATTTTCCTCATTTTTTTATTTTACTTTATCAATAAGTTCAATTATTTGCCTTATCAAAGAAGGTCTAATATAAAAATAAACAATAATTCGAAATCAATTTAAAAACGAATTGAATAAACTCTTATATATTGAAACAATATATAAGCATTAACAATATTTTTATCGACTAAGAACTTTGTTTGTTACCAACTAGACGGTGATAATCCAATGTAACTGTTCGTTGACAAAGAAAAGTTCTAATGCATTCCGCGCTTTCATCTCAAACAGAACATCA
Source organism: Bassia scoparia (assembly GCA_008642245.1). Taxonomy (NCBI): domain Eukaryota; kingdom Viridiplantae; phylum Streptophyta; class Magnoliopsida; order Caryophyllales; family Amaranthaceae; genus Bassia; species Bassia scoparia. The sequence continues at coordinate 49,039 of SNQN01002039.1, read as the reverse complement.
TTATATTAACATTTCCTGCTCAGGCAAACGAAACCATATGCCTAAACACTCTACCAACGGAACTCCCATTGTAGATTCAATTAAGCTGATACACTTCATTATCTTAAACATATAATGGCTTTTATTTTGACCAAAAACTATTTTTTGGAATATATAATCCGAACTGACATTAATTAAATAAATAAAAAACACATTTACTCCCACAAAACCACATTTATTAACCTTCAATTATAATATTTTCTTTTTTAATGCAACACAATTTAATAAAGTGGTTTCGAGGACAAAGGTTAGCGGAGGCGCAAAACTGAATTCCGTTCGAAGTGGTGGATTGCCCTCATCTCAGTGTCCTGGAGTCACCAGCCTGAGGACAATGGAAGAGACGTGTCCACAGCGTCTAATAGCACGGCTACCTCACATACAATAGCGCATCCATGGTCTTGAAACCTTTCACATCTGACATTTGTACAATCTACCTCGTCTTTCTCTCTTGTTCGCTTTTCTCCCTCCATTTCCCGTTATCACGAGTTCTCACCCACGTTCACACTATGTCCCCTCCTACAATCTTGCAGCGAGCATGCCCAGGACTCCTCCATAATATAACGTCCTCTTATTCTAATCAATTGACTCATTGCCAAGAAGGCAAGATCGTGGGGAGCTGAGAAGGTAATGGAGACCGTGCCCGCGTGAATGTTAGCAACAAGCGCTGTATATATCCTCTCAATAGAACCGCCTATCACTAATATTATCCTATTGCGTCAATTTTCTCAAATGGCAGAGTGTCACTCTTTTTAACTTTAGACCTACACACTGCATATCTATAAAAATGATTGCTCAGAAGAAGATGGAATAACTTACTCCGTTTCCGAAACATTTGACACCATGAATATGATAAATGAAGTCAACGGAAGCGACATATCATTGCGATATCAATCACACTCCGCTACTCTGTTGATCTGAAGCATATCCGAAACCGTGATCAAGAAAAACAACATTTACTACATGGGGACATTTGTGAGGAAAACATCCAAGATCCACAGTTTCAAACGAGTCTCACTGCCTGAATCGGAAAGATCACTTCAAGAATCAATCTTTCTCCAGTTACAAGAGTGTTAACAATCACTTTTATATGCGACAATAGCATTTATTCGATGCTTAGTTTCAAAAACGCAAAAGTTCCTTATGATTACACAAGTATTTAACACAGAAAGTTATCGGACACCATATGTTAACCTTTATGTTACTTCTACCCGAAGCCACCTACAGTGGCTACCATCCCCCGAGACACAGTAATCTAATAAGCCAGGTTGGTGGTCACAGTCGCTCATTAAAAGACGTGCTTCATTTTTGGTCGGCACCGTGTTTTAAGGTGACTATGGTGGTCTTTTCTTGACGCAAATGACTTCGGCCTTACCTCTGCCGTGTCGTGGTACTTTCCGGTAACCCACATAACAGTCACTACTTTCGCATCATATATTTAACACTTACTCTATACATTTCAACACATATATCCCGTTCGACCTCCACTCACTTGAACAGTTTTTAAAGCCATCAGTTCTTTTAAAACTTGAGAACACTTCTTAAACTTTTCACATTTTTTATCAATCACATAACTATCGATTGTCTTGCTTCTTTTTATCTGAGCAAAAATAAATTCAACTTTGGCTACTCCTACTAGGCTGGTCAAAGTTACTGTTATGCCCACCACAAAAAAAGAGCGAAAGTCCAACAAACATTATAATTTGTGATCATTTTCTGAATACCGACCTTCTGTCTTTTTTGTACAGGATGTACTAATTACGTTCCCATTCCACAGCTCGGTTCCTTTCAGTGCTGTCACATTCATAAATTCTTCTTCACAAATCGGCATATCACAACCAAATTTAATTCACACTAAGATTTTCCATAACTAAAAGGCGTCTCTCCCCAAAATTAAATATCTACAAACACAAATTCAGCAACAGGCCTCTTCTCTGAGCGACAGTCGACTAGTGCTTGAACACATTCTACAGCAACCAATGAGTGATTTGGATCAATATTTAAAAGACGAAGATCTTCTTGAAGCAAAGAAAAAGTATAGCTACTACATCTACACAGTGGTCTATTTTTTCGAACAAGGAACAGTTGTCGTGTTAAGTCATGATTTGATTATGTTTTTATGTCGCACTACAAACTAAATTAAGATTGAGAAATCYCATTCTTTATGAGAATTTATAATGGCTAGTTTATTTTGCTTGGAAAATTAATTTCTTTGATAGTTTGTGTAACACCCTTGTTGGAATTTGAGGTTAATGAAATCTTATACTTCGTATATAGAAAAGGTTGATAACTCAACTTATTGGTATCAGAGGAATTACATTCATGAAGAAAATACTTCCTAATAGCACTTTTTCTCTCCTCTCCTCATGAATGTAAGTTGGTAGAGGATTATAATGCTATGAGGAAATCAAAGAATCCTTTAATGCAAGAGGAATTGTGTCTCGACTGATGTATGCAAAAAGAATCAATTTTTTTAATACCTATATTGGCTTTTACAGCCAATATTTAACTGTCACGTGGAATTTCTTTTGCAAGATGAAGTTTGTTTTTCTATTTTGTTGGCTCGCCTTCATTGCATTGGATTTATTTATGTAACATGTGTAGCAACARTAATATATTACTATCAATTAAAGGTACAAACAGTCATAATTTTGTGGTCTATTGTCTATAAATTGAGTCTACTTAAATACAATTTCCTCTCACACCAATTTTAATTACCAATTTATATTGTATTTATTTTTTTACATTTGAGATGCAATTATTTTCATAGTTTCCAAAATTATGAATTTTAATAATCCAAATTACCAAAATTATACAAACAATGCCTCTCTTTGATCCTAATCTTTTCAATCATCCACAGTTTTGACTTATTCTTTATAACGATGTTTCTCGCTTAGATGGTAATGTAAATGGGGTGAATTTCAACTCTGAGCTGTAGGAAGGTTAGAGTTAGATATTATTGTTGAAATTTCAACTTAACTAATATAACGATTGTTGTAGCAAGTGGAATGGACTAGCTTAGCTACAATATTTCCTCAGCTTCCGGGTTGAGAGAGGGGTGGAGGCTTCCCGTCAATGCTACTTCGGGAGAGTTGAACTCTATTGAACGTCGGGGTGGAACCTAAGCACTTCCTCCTTAGCAAGGGTGAGATCAAGTCTAATCRAAYTCCTTAGCACTTCTTGAGTCCTTAGCACTTTGTACGTGCTACGCCTCCTTAGCACCTGCACAAAGGAGAATAATCTTATTCGGAGTATCTAACAGTTAAAAGTGAGAACTATAAATGCAATGCATACTCCGTAAATAACAAGAAGTAAAACAYCAAATTATACCTGTTAGTGTTGGAATTACACCAATTTCAACTTGTAGATTTGATATGGCATTTCACTAGATTTTACCCGTGCAATTGCACGGTATCTCCGGGTATTGATATCAATCTTCGCCGAATACACATGCCTTGAAAAATCGGGATATACTATAAAGTCTAAGTTAATTGTAGAGTGAAGTGAAGTACGGAGTATATTTATTTGCGTTTAATTATATATATATATATATATATATATATATAATATCAAGTGAAATACGTTTAATTAAAAAAACGAAAAAAAAAACTAAATTCATTTTAATAATAAAAATTAAAATAAAAAAAATTAAGAACTCAACATTTCTGCCTCTCAAATCACACCTTTCATAGATATTTTTTTTAATGTATTTACACGTGAAGATTTGTGTATTGTCATAAAGAATATCATATTTTCAGTTATATATGTTCTCATATTTTTTTTATATATACCGTGCAACTGCGCGGGTAAAATCTAGTTTTTTCTTTTTTTTAGATAAATACGGGGAGGGGAGATTTTGGAGGGAAGTGCTAGGAATGAGTGAAATTTGACGGGAGTGATTTTGGTGAGGTTTGCGGGTGGTTACAAACAGTYACATTCTTGTAAATTTGGTATGYGATTTCATTATTGTAGTTGAGAGAGAGAAGTAAAGGTGTTAAATAGTAAGTCAAAGCAGTCAAACCAACAATGACGTCAACGGATTTTTCTTCACAAAGTTCTTTTTAGTTTTAGGTTTCTTTTCCCAAAATTGGTTTAAAAAGATGTTTTTTCGCAAAAAKAAATTAAAAGATGATTTTATACCGTAAAGGTTAGTTTTTGCAAAATTTCCTAAAAAGCATAAACAAATATTACATTGTGACATTGTGTAACCACCCGGGAAATTCCTGGTCTATATTTGATATAGATTTAATAATTATGTATATTGTGGGTATTTTCGTCTGTTTGTACTAATGGCGATCTATCTAACTTTGACAGCGTTGTTACTAAACAAACCATTATCTAACGTTGATATCTAATTTGTTAGGTTAGTTAACTACATTTACTTATTAGTGGGTCCTTGGTTTTATTTGGTTTTTTTCCAAAGAGCCTTAAGAAAGCAAAGCGTGCTCAAATGTAGGGCTAAGTGAGGTACGTATGTACGATTATGCCTACTTCTAATCATGTAGAGCATCTTTGGACGGCATCCATTCTCCATCCACCTCATACTGAGACCAACTGTTATCTAACGATTAGGGAAAATTGGAAGAATCCACACAGAACATTTATACATTCGGTGATACTACTAGCCATATTATAAATAAAAAATCATTGATTTTTTACAAGGCGACTTTGTTTTAAAGGAAGTTACAATGATATTAGTTTTAAATAAGACTATTTAAACTTCTAATGAAAGAACTTTCTTGGACTGCATCACGCCAGGACTCACATGACGCCAATGTCCTGGTTTCACCGACTTTTTACCAATAAGACAGGGGTTAGAACTTTATATGATACATGTGATGACAAATGTCAATATTCGCAGCCAAGTGCCATGATGCAGTATGTCAATTAAGATAATGATTCTTGACCATAGGCCAGGTCAACCTACCGCAATCGTCCTAGCGCCTCTTCAGATAACCTACCAAAACTGAGCAAAGCTCCTTCACTTCTCGGTGGATAATGTCAGCAAAGAGACCTATCACCAAATTCACAGGTAAACCTCAAGAAATTTTGAAACCTAAACTCAATTACATTTTCTTATTGTTGTTAGAGAACATCCTAATGCTGATGGCTTACAACGTTAAACGGAACTGCTGTATGTAAATTGCGCGCCTGACGTGAGCAGAATTGCAGCTCGAGAAGAAGACTGAGTCGTACGCGAGGGTCCTGATGTTTGAATGGTTGCTTATCAACACAGTTCAATGATAATATGTACAATGATACTAAAAATACATATTAGTCTCGGTGAATAAAGTATCAACAATGCTTAGAACAGTAGTGCTAACTAGAAACATAGAAGCGGTAGGCGCATAGCTGGCATAGCTATTGATAGAAGTATGTAGGTTGTGAGCCATTGTGAAGTGTACCATGAGTATTGGACTGATACCTGCTGATAGATTGTCCAATCTCTTGAAGAGAATCTAGGATCCTTAACTGCTGTGGGCAAACAAGAGGCTCCTGGCCTTACGTTTCCTTGATTAGGTTAGAATGAACCAGCAAGATCCAACAGCTCCGTCATAAGCAGCATTGGCTGCCTGCTGTTACACAAGAGTTTATTATTTGCAGATCCGCGTGAATGAGCGCCGCTGCTTCACTTCCTTTCGATAATTTTTGCAGTCAATACATTTGCGTTATCGGAGCCATAGAATGTTCGCTTGAAAGCAACTTCGCGAATACTTTTAGACACCCTGACTTTCTTGAATGGCAACCCTGTTGGTTTCCACAACAACTTCTCCAGCATTCTGTTCAAAATCAACCATAAGAAATGATCCATTGTTGTGTAGAACAAACACCCTTCTGAAACTGGCACCAATTATATATTTTACCACATTTCCACTTGCAGAACCAGCCAAAAACCGCCTAATCTGAACTTGTATGTAATTAACTTGTCATTATAGTTTGGATTCAAAGTATCTAAAGAAGAAAAGTGCAAAAATAAGAATGACACACTCAGTTGTATAAGTCATATCTACATACCATATCAATTATCTATGGGGTACAGGAACTTCAATGATAAACGTGATGACGTGTGTAGAAGCTCATGCGAAAGATTCAAAGTACAACACAAAAAGCTTTAATCCCGAGTGAGGTAGCTACATGAAACAGGAATATCCAAAGTACATTCTATCTTATATAATAGGGAAACATCAGATATTGGTACCGACCATAAATACCCATACTACTCACCTAAATGCTGAAAAAACAAAGTTATCATATGCAAGTGTTATTTGTCTTATGTCAGGGTAATATATTGGAATTTCATGTGACCATAATGTAGTTCATTTTTTTAATATAGTAGAATTATAGATAAACTGTATTAAAAATATGCAAATCGCGTGTAAAAAGATAGACGCTTTAACTGAAAATGATTTTACAGTAGGATGACAATACATGTTTGTCAATTATTTGCATCGTCAGGTCATTAATGGTAAATAAATAGTTATAATAATGAATAAGTTGAGCATCCTGCCAGATATTGAATTAAGCTACTTCAACCTACGTTGTGGAAAGGCATGTTAATGTTTATGTAGGGGTCGTAATAAACTGAGAATGAACTCTCTGTCATAGACTAGGTTAAGCCACAAATATGGACGTATGGATGCTAATGATGTCAGTATGAGAGACACTTTTGAGTGAATATATACTATCAGAAAAAACTTAAAAATGAAAACCAATACCAAGCTTGTTGCTAACGTTTTAAAGAGCCAGTGAAGAACAGTGTTGCTATAACTTAGAGATCCAAAATTGATCCGAGGTGTTTTAGAAAAATGCCTTAAATCTTCCAATTATCCAGCCCATACTAGTTTAACATGCATACTATACGAGAAAGTTATATAATACATAGAGAAACACCCTCTATCTCTATCATGTGGAACTGCTTGCTATTTTTGGCTGAATGCATTGGGTTACGTTCTAAGTAGCTTCCACGCATCTCTTCGAGCAGCCTCATTCTCTAATGTACAGAATTGTTACAATTACAAACCATCACAGTATACTCCAGTCAAAGCATCACTAATACCTTGCACAAAATAACAAAATTCAGACTTTGTAATGTAGCAATTCAAGATTTGTAATGTAAGCATAGGCATCACACTTTAGAGTGCAAAATTCTAGGAAAATAATCTCAAAAGAATAAAGGGCTATATAAAGTATCTCAAGTTCAAAAAAGCATACATAATACTTATAAATATAGTACTCCAGATTGGCATTCAAAAGACCAACAGAGCTCAAAGGCACATATGAAACATCTCACAAAATAAATCTTATATGAGGAACTAGATTGCATTTATAAAAAAAAATAAAATAATGGGTACTCATCCTAACTAATCTATTTCACATGCAATAATCAAGTCAATGTCTGTACCATTCAGTAGATTCTTTGTATAATTATATATAATAATCACATACGGAGCAACTAAATAATTTATTTCCTCTGATTAAGCTGTCCAAATTCCTTTACAGCGTTCATGATATTGTCAAACAATAAGAGTCACTTGCTGAGAAAAAAGAGAGGGATAAAAGCAATAAACAATATCCCCTATAAGTTTTGATTTTGAAAGTAAACAAATAGTAGGTCAAACAAGGATTATATAAAAAAAAAATATTGTCGACTATTATTAATTAATGGAATTCTAAAATGATCCATGTCATTTTCGTCGCATAAATACCATAAGAAAGATATAACGGCCATTCATTGTACAAACGCATAACAAAGTAACTAGGTCCTAACAACTGACTATGATTTTACTTCTAGACTAAGATCTTCTAACAATTCCAATCGCTCAAGAAAACATCCAACGAAAACTTATTATAAACGAAATGGATGTAGAGACAAATTCTTTGAATTATCGAATGTATTTACGATGGTCTAAAATAATAGTGGCTCGTGAACTAGTTTCTTCTTCTTCGTAATGAAATAGTAGTGGTCATAATATAATCACTAAGAGCTGATTAAATCAGCGTCCAGTAAGAGTAGACTGCAAAATTTATCCTATACACTGCTAGAAGCCTCTTTCGAAGATTGAAATAATTTAACCTTAAATCGTATGAGTAAAGAAATCTTACACATGATGATCGATTTTGAAAGTGCTGAGGGCGGGGAAAGATGCTGGTTACATATTACTCTTGAACTATTGTGCCACATAATCAAGTTATAATATGGACAACGAAAATATTGAATGGATTTGTTCAAAGCAAGCAAACTCAAAAGGTGAAAATTCAAAAAAGATATAGTACTATGAAAGATGTACTGCTTTATTGTGTTCTACAAGGTTATGTCAAGCAAAGACAACAACAGTCGTATTATCACAAGAATTCCAATACTTATCACGAGAATATCTGTGTAGCATAGGTCATATACCTAATAAAATGAAACTTCTCACTCCAACTATATAGAGCCCAAAGCAATTGTTTACTATTTAGAGTAATCTTTAGATATTGTAAGTCTGAAATGATGCTTCGCCACAGCGACTAAATTCTACAAGATTTAACTTCCCCAAGAACAAGTACTTAGAGAACCAAGGCACAGTCTTCAGTTTGACACTAATGGTGACCATGAACATCACGTATAAAGTGAAAATTTACAGGGTTTACATAATATTTACCTACTTAAGAGAAAAAAATGACTACTACTTCAAACATCGTGATGTTTCAGTTACACTGCTTTGCCTCTTGGGGTACCATCTTTAGGTGACTCGACGTTGGGTCGTGATCTTGCCTAGGTATTTGCTTTCTGGAGAAAATGTTAATCAATTAGCAAGTTAACAACGATAATAAATGATCAATAAAAAATTGTAGGAAAGAATAAATGTAACTTTACATAAGAATATAAATGGAAGAGATTATTATGTGAATTTATGTTACATCAGAGTTTACACATAAAATTAGTCCGGCTACGTAAAGGTGAATGCTCACATAGTTCCTTAGTAGAACAATCTCAGTCCATTACGAGAAAGTCCGGTCTCCAGAACATAACAAGGCTTTTTTAATGCAAGACCAAGTCATGAGGTCATATTATGCCACCTCCACTAAAGTCATTTACAAAAGAGAAAATGCTAAACAAGCAAAATATGCCCAAAAATCAATTAGAGGAAATTGAAAGATGATGAAGTAGAAGGAATATCCCACAAAAAACAATAACATTAAGCTTATAAAGTACAAATTACTATTGTATCATAACTCTGGACATAAAACTATAAAGCATGGAACCAAAACTCAATTCAAACTTAAAGCGTATTAAATTTTCAATATTAGACTCCCACCAATATTGAAAAACTCAATACAAATTTCTTGCAAGGTAACATAAG
>SNQN01002039.1:17703-31355 GCA_008642245.1 Bassia scoparia | reverse complement strand
CTTATAGTGGTCTATTTTTTTCGAACAAGGACAGTATTGTCGCTGTAGCATGATATTGATTATGTTTTTATGTCGCACTAACAACTAAAGATTAAGATTGAGAATCACTTCTTGACTGACGAATTATATAATGGCTAGTTATATTTTGCTTGGAAAATTAATTCTTGATGTTGTTGTAACACCTTGTTGAATTTAAGGTTAATGAACTGTATTACTTCGTAATATAGAAAAGGTTATAAACTCAACTTTATTGGTATACAGAGGAATTTACGATTCATGAAAAAATACGTTCCTAATAGCACTTTCTCTCCTCTCTATGAATGTAGAGTTGGTAGAGGATTATAATTGCTACTGGGAAATCAAAGAATCCTTTAATGCAGAGGAATGGCTGTGCTCGACTGATGGTATGCAAAAGAATCATTTTTTTTAATACCGTATATGGCTTTACAGCCAATATTTTAACTGTCACGTGAATTCTTTTAGCAAGATGAAGTTTGTTTTTCCTATTTTGTTGGGCCGCCTTCATTGCATTCGATTTATTCTATTAACATGTGTAGCAACGATAATATATTAACTATCAATTAAATAAAACAGTCATAATTCGTGGTCTATTGTTCTATAAATGAGTCACTAAATACCAATTTCCTCCACACCAATTTATTACCAACTTTATATTGTGATTATTTTTAACATTTGAGATGCAATTATTTCATAGTTTCCAGAAATTATAATTTTATACATCCAAATTACCAAATTATCAAACAAGCCTCTCTTTGATCTAATTCTTTTCAACAATCCACAGGTTTTTGGACTTTCTTTATAACGATGTTTCCGCTTAGATGGTAATGTAAATGGGGTGATTCAAACTCTGCAGCTGTAGGAAGTTAGAGTTAGATATTTATTGTGAAAAAAAAATTTCAAAGCTTAACTAATGATCAACGATTTCGACAAGTGAATGACTAGCTTAGCTACAATATGTCCTCAGCTTCCGGTTGAGAGAGGCCGGTGGAGGCTCCCGTCAATGCTACTTCGTGAGAGTTGAACTCTATGAACGTCGGGGTGGAACCTAAAGCCACTTCGTCCCTTTGGCAAGGGGTGACATCAAGTTCTAATCTAACCTTAGCACTTCTTGAGGTCCTTATGGCCAACTTGTAACGTTGACTACGCCTCCTTAGCACCTGCACCAACAAGGAAATAATCTTAATCGGAGTATCTAACAGTAAAAGTGAGACTATAAATGCAATGCATATCCGTAAATATAACAAGAAGTAAAACACACAATTATACCCTGTCTAGTGTTGGAATTACACCAATGTTTTCAACTTGTATTTGGATAGGCATTTTCACTATAGATTTTACCCGTGCAATTGCACGGTTATCCTCCGCGGTATTGATATCAATTCTCGCCCGAATACACATGCCTTGAAAATCGGACATACCTATAATTCTAAATTAATTGTAGCAGTGAGTGAAGTACGGGTATAATTTATGTTGCGTCGTTTAATTACTATATATAAATAAATATTCAAAGTGAAATACGTTTACATTAAAAAAAGGAAAAAAAAAACTAAGTCATTTAATAATAAAATTAAAAAAAAAAAATTAAGACTCCAACGTTTCTGCCTGCTTCAAAATCACACCTTTCCATAGATATTTTTTAATGTATTCCGTTGAAGATGTGGTATTGTCATAAAGATATATATTTCCGTTATATATGTTCTCATATTTTTTTATAAATTGACCGTGCAACTGCCGGGTAAAATCTAGTCTTTTCTTTTTTTTAGATATACGGGAGGGAGATTTTGAGGAAGTGCTAGGAATGAGTGAAATTTGACGGATGATCTTTTGTGAGTTTGCGGGGTAGTTACAAACAGTTAAACATTCTTGTAAATTTGTATGGGATTCATTATTGTGTTCGAGAAGAAGAAGTAAAGGTGTTAAATAGTAAGCTCAAACGCAGTCAAACCAACAGATGACGTCAACGGATTTCTTCAACCAAAGTTCTTTTTAGTTTTAGGTATTCCTTTTCCAAATTGGTTTAAAAAGATGATTATTCTGCGCAAAAAAAATTCAGAAAGATGATTTATTACCGTAAAGGTTAAGTTTTTGCAAGTAATTCCTAAAAACGCATAAACAAATATTACATTTTGTTGACATTGTGTAACCACCCTGGAGATTCCTGGTCTTAATTTGATTAGATTAACTTCTACATTATGCTATATTGTGAGGGTATTTCTCGATCGTTTGACTAATCGGCGATCTTATCTAACTTTTGACAGCGTTGTTACTTTAAACAAACCATTATCTACGTTGAATCTAATTTGTTAGAGTTAGTTAACTACAGTACTTATTATGGGTCCTTTTGGTTTTATTTGGTTTATTTATATTTTGGCCTCATTTGGTCTTCCTGTAACAGCATTCCACATTTTTTTTTTTAGGAAAAAGAGGGTTTTCAGGTTGTTTAAAGAAAGGGATAGTGGGGTCTTATTTAGGGAAAAGGGGTTTAGGGGTTTATTTAGGGAATGGTTTAGTTGTAATATTTTTAGTAGGAATTTACAGGTTGAAATATTCGTTTTTAAACAATTGGATGTGGATATTGTAAACATTTTTTCGATGTTATTGGAAATAAAACAAATAATGGGAATAAGTATTTTGACGTTTCATGGAGTTATTTTTGGAATTTGGTGGAATCATAAAACCTTAACATCAATTTATCGAATATTAGTTTAGTGGATATATAAAAACTAACAAACTTATGTAAATTTTCCTTGATTTTATAGTTCGAACGTGAATGCAATTTATCGTTGATGTTTAGACCTTCCAACTCGATCTTAATTCTATTTATTGAATTACCGTCCAACTCCCCCGAGCGACTTTTCTCTAATTGTCTGTACTCCTCATTACCTTTGAAACTTAACTGTTACATCCAATTCTTATGCGTTCCATTTAGATCAAACCTCGATCTTAATTTGTTTGATTCGTTCCCATCCACACTCGTCGAGTCCGACTTCCCTAATGGGTGTGGTAGTAGCTCCCTTATCTATATTGAAATAAACGTGGTTACCTCACCATTCAATCAGTTCATTTGTAGTCAAACTCGCATCTTAACTTTGTTTCGAATTTCCGTCCAACTCCTCGAGTCCGACTTCTTCCTAAGTGTGTACTCCTATATTGAAATTAAACGATGTACTCAATTTTATCAGTCACATTTAGATCACTCGATCTAATTTGTTCTTGAATTTCGTCCAACTCTCGAGTCGACTCTCCCTAATTGGTGTTACTCCTTATTATTGAAATTAAACTGAAAATAACTCAATTCATCGTTGGATTTAGATGTGAACTGATCTTAATTGTATGAATGTTCAGTCCAACTCCCGAGTCGGACGTTCCGAATTGCTGTACTCCTTATTATTGAAATTAAACGTGTTACTCTATTTGTGCGGTTCATTGTTAGATAACCATCTTAATTTGCTTGAATTCGTCAACTCTCGAGTCGACTCCGCTTAATTGTGTACTCCTTATTATTGACAATTAAACTCGTGATTACTCAATTCATCGTTCATTTGAATCAACTCTGATCTTATTTGTTTAGAATTTTCCGTTCCAACTCCCAGAGTCGATTCCCTAATTGTGTACTCCTTAATTATTGAATTAACGTGTTTACCAATTTACTCGGATTCCCATTTACGATCAAAACTCGATCTTAATTTGTTGTAGTTTCCGTCCAACTCTACGAGTCGATCTCCCAAATTGTGTACGCCCTTATTTATTAAATTAAACGTGTACTCAATTCATCTTCATTTCTTAGATCCAAACTCGGATCTTAAATTGTACCTGAATTTTCGAGCTTCGTTCCTAACTCCCCGAGGTCAACCAGAAGCTTCCCTAATTGTGTACCCTTATATTGAAATTAAACGCGTTACTCTATTTGTCGTCATGTCTGATAGACCTCCGATCTTTAATTTTTTGAATTTCCGCGTCCAATCTTCTCAGATCGACTGTCCTAATTTGTTACTCCTTATTATATTAAATTAAACGTCTGTGTAACTCAATTATATGTCCATCTAGATCCAACTCGATCTTATTTGTCTTTAATTTCCCGTCCAACTCTCGAGTCGACTTTCCCAATTGTGGTACCCTTATTATTTGAAATTAAACGTGCTTAACTCTTTTGTCTGAATTTATCGTCCATTTTAGACAAACTCATCTATTTAAATTGTTTTGATATTTCGTCTCATATTTCTTCTCATCGAGTCGACTTCCGAATTATGTACTCCTCTTATTTATCTATGAAATTAATACGGTTGTTCTGTAACTTCCTAAGATCAATCGTTGATTGAGACAAACTCGATCGTAATGTATAAAGATATAATATACAACTACTAACTCATACTTTATAATAAATTAACAATTATTCATGGGAGAAAAATAATTATGACAAAATTGTTACAGATACACAACACGTCTACAAAAATTAATTTAATTAAAGTTAGCCTATGGTTAAGCATATTATGATAATCGTACCTTGCATGCAATGCAATTTGTAGTTTCCCCAAAAAATAAGGATGTCTCGTTGATTAACCTAATTTACGGTAGGATATTCGTAAATTTAATACGGTGAGCACAGGATTCATATTGTATTCCGTTAGATCTAGGTCAAAAATAGAACCACTCAAGTACATGGATCTCTGTTAGTTACGATAAGACTGAATATGGGCTGGGTAAGAAAACTTATTAAATTAAAGTGAAAAAAATTACTGCTCCAACAGTAGCAATTCGATTTTTTAATAATAAAACTGATCGAAACGGAGTGCTTTGCCGAGAGTATAACTTATGTAGGAAACGTCTAATCTCACGTCGGGCTGTTAATAAACGTTAGAACTTATTACGATATAAACGGGATTATACCTTCAACTAACTATTACCCATTATCATTATAGGTTAGAGCCTCCTAACCACCCGAATACCCCATAGACCAATCCAACCATACCTATTTCACTTCTAATGGTCACTACTCACTCATTAACTTACTTCAAATGTTTCACAATTTATATTTCCCATCCCTGGAGAAATACATTAAAACAATAAGGTTCATCATTGTATTAGACTACCACATCATTTGTATAGCCATTTGACATTATTTATTTATTATTATTTATTTAACTACTTAGCAATTAAATTGTATACCTATTATAAGGTCATCAATTTATACGTATTATTACTGAAGTTTGCATGTTCCATTAATCCCTTTACTATAAACAACCTACTATGCAATAAATCTTTTTTTTACGCCACATCACTTATGAACTTTTTCTATTGTTTATTTGTTTACGAAGCTTAAGTATAAATTTATACCTTTAAAATAACACTCGTTACATCCACCATAATTCTAAAAATTATAAATAGTACAAAGTCTACTATGAAAGTGTGTGAACTTAAATTTATCGCATCGGGAAGGAAAGATTTAAAATTCATCCAATTTCAAGATGGAAGTTTAATAGCCTAAAAGTTCCCAAGTTCAGTATAATTAAAAACTCATATTCTTTTTAAAAGGGAAAATGAGAAACGAATCATCCCACCTTTTGGTGGTTTTCAAATAAAAAATCCGACCAGCTTAAACAAACGGGAATCACACTAACCTTAATACTCATTCACATACATTATACTAAGTGCAAGGTACACATATTAAACTCTTCACAATCACCCTCTTTAAAAACAAAAAACCGTAATGCTTTAAAAAAAAAAAAAAAATCTAAGCCACCCTCCTACAAATCCTAAACTGTCGCCCCTCCATGTCCCACCCTGCAATCACAGGGCTCAACGCCACAACCACCTCCCACGCTCGCCGCAGCCATTCCCCACGCCGCTGTCCACTCCCTACCTCCATCACCTGGTCCGTTGCCAAACACAACACAAATCCCATCAAGAACAAAGATCACCCAACTACAAAAAAAACTCATATTAGCGACGGACCGAATTACAGTCGCTGAATATTAGAACATACAAGCCGACGGAATTTAGGAGACGGAATTACTGTTTCAGTACCCTAAAATTTAATCCGCGACGGCTTAAATTTTTGCGATTTTAAATATAGTGTTAATCCAACCGTCTTGAAAACCTACCCACCACCAATACATCACCTCCATTAAATCCAGTTAGGGAATCAACATAAATAGACAACACAACTACAACCAAGCCAAAACTACATTCTAGCAGGAATCGGAAACTGCCCATGACCAATCCACACGTCACGAACCACCAAAAAGCCCACCCAACCCTACATTACGTCCAATGCCCAACTTGTAGCTATATTAGTAGCAAAATTTAGTATCATTACCTGCTCTCCAGAATCTAGAGACGGACATTCTTGGAAGTCCCCTCTGCTCATAATAGGGATCGGAATTTCGTAAGAATTCCGATACTCTAACATTTACCAGGGGACGGATTAGGTTTATCCGTCCTTAAATTAGGACGTTTTTGGGAATCCGTTTCTTAATTTGACGGAGCGGATTCATAGATCGGTCTCTGCTAAATATAGGAAGAGCATTCAAAAAATCCGTCCCTTAAAATATCAATTTTTTTTTCTGCACATATTTCTATACAAATTATAGCATTATATGATCTACAAATTAGCGATTGCTCAGAAATCCGGTTCCCTAAATTAGGGATCGGTTTTTAAGAATTCTCCGATTTCACGCTAATAAGATTTTTAATTTTTGTTTTTGCATTATTCATCTCTCCCCCAACGATATTATCATCAAAACATTCAGGCAACATCTTAGGGAAGGGGGATTCCAAAAATCCATCCCTAAACATCTTTAGGACCAGACTTCTACTAAAGACTCTCAGCATCCCCTATTCTTCTATCTTCTGCATACATCGCATAACCATCACACATTATACATATAGGGGACAGGATAACAAATCGGTCCTAGCTGTAATTAGGGAAACGGATATAAAAAAATCCGCTCCCTGCGATTAGGGACGGATTCCACAAAACATCCGTCGTTAATAAACGTTAGAATTTATTACGATAAAACCGCGATATACCTTAACTAACATATATCCATTATATACTAGTTAGACCTCTAACCACCCCGATACCCCATAGACCAATCCAACCATACATTATCTCTAATGGTTCACTACTCACTACTAACTTATTTCAATGTTTCACAATTTTAGTCATTTTCCATCCCCTGGAGAAATACATTAAAACAATAAGGTCATCATTGTATAGACTACACATCATTGTATAGCCATTTGATTTATTTATTTATTTATTTATTTATTTAACTATTAGCAATTAAATTGTATAGCCTATATAAGGTCATCATATTAAACGTATTATATGAAGTTTGCATGTTCATTATCTTTACTATAAACAAATACATGCAAATAAATCTTTTTTTTTTACGCCACATATATATTGATTTTTTCTGTGTTTATTTGTTTAACGAAGGAAGTAAAATTATTACCTTTTAAAATAACACTCGTTCAACACCATAATCTAAAAATTAAAATAGTACAAAGTTACATGAAAGTGTTGATTAAATTTTGCATTTTGGGAAAGGAAGATTAATGGAGTGTTTGGTAGGGCGTAAAATATTTTCCTTGAAAACGATTACCCTATTTTACATTGTTTGGTAGGAATGAAAATAAAAAAAAGGAAAAACTTGGGTGTAAAATTGTTTTCCATCCTAGTTGAAAACATTTTCCTCCTAAAATCAAAGGAAAACATTTTCCTTTGTCTCCATCTTCCATAATATTTGTACGACATACTTCAATCAAACATTTTTTTTTCTCCATAATTTTCTCTCTCATATCTCTCAAACTTTGATCTACACTTTCTCTATGACAAGCATCAATCACACTTTCATCTTCTTCATTTATTTACCTTGAATTTCCTTCAGTTCTCACAATCCAAAAACCCTAATTTTTTTAGTTTAATCAATTTGGGGAAGAAGATGAAACAATTTTGTCTTTGATAATTTTCGAAACTTCTTCATCTTCAAATCTGAATGCCAGAAAATGACGATTTCATGCGACTCTCAATTCTCTCCCATCCTCAATTTTCTCTCTCATAGTCTCTATTACTCGTTTGATTCAGTTTCCTGCGATGATTTTCAGCTGGTTTTGAAGGATTATGCTATTCGAGAAGTGAATCTATTGCTTTGGATCTCGTTTATTGGAAGTGATTTTTTTTWWAAAAAAAAAATTCTGGAAAATTGATTAGTTTTAAGTGTTTTTGAGCTGAAATTGTTGAATAAGTTTGGTTTGCTTTTGTCAAAATTGCGATGTGTGATATTGTTGGATGATTTTGGATAAAAGTTCAATCTTATTATTGATTGTTTGTAATTGGAGAATTTGATTGAATTTTTATGCTTGATTACGTGATAATTGGTTTCTCTGGTTTTATTGTGATTGAGTATTGTGAGGTTATTNCCTATATAAGGTCATCATATTAAACGTATTATATGAAGTTTGCATGTTCATTATCTTTACTATAAACAAATACATGCAAATAAATCTTTTTTTTTACGCCACATATATATTGATTTTTTCTGTGTTTATTTGTTTACGAAGGAAGTAAAATTATTACCTTTTAAAATAACACTCGTTCAACACCATAATCTAAAAATTAAAATAGTACAAAGTTACATGAAAGTGTGTGATTAAATTTTGCATTTTGGGAAAGGAAGATTAAGAATTCATCCAATTTGATGGAAGTTGTAGCCAAGTTCCCAAGTTAGTATTTTAAAAAATCATATTTCCTTTTTAAAGGAAAAATGGAAACGAATAATCCCACCTTTTGGTGGTTTTCAATAAATAATCCGACCTGAGCGTAATTACGGAATATACTAACCTTTAATACTCATTTTCAATAATTATACTAAGTGCTAAGGTTTACATATTAAACCTCTCTCCTCACCCTCTTTAACCGGTTAATGCTTAAAAAAAAAAAAAATCTAAGCCACCCCTCCTACAATCCTACTGTCGCCCCTCCCATGTCCCACCCCTGCAATCACAGGGCTCAACCCACAACCACCTCCCACGCCGCTGCCCTCCCACGCCGCTGTCCCTCCTCCTCCATCCCTGGTCGTTGGCCTCCCTCGCAAATCCACTACAAAAAAAACTCATTTTAGCGACGGACCGAATTCGTCGCTAATAAATTCCAAAAATCCGTCGCTAATTTAGCATAGCGACGGATTTAGGGACGGATTCTGTTCGTCCCTAAATTTAGCGACTTAATTTTTTTGGATTTTTAATTAGTGTTAATCACCTCTTAACCACCCCTACATCACCTCTTAATTAGTTAAGAATCAACTAATAATAGCAACTCACCCAGCTCTTTAGAGGAATCGAACTCATGACCTCCAAGTCACGAACCAAAGCCCCAACTAACTACTCCAATGCCCAACTTGTGTATTTTAGTAGCCAAAATTTGTATACCTGCTTCCAGAATTAGAGACGGATTTTGGAATCCGTCTCTAAATTAGGGACGGATTTTGTAATCCGTCTCTAAATTAGGGACGGATTTTGGAATCCGTCTCTAAATTAGGGACGGATTTTGGAATCCGTCTCTAAATTAGGGACGGATTTTGTAATCCGTCTCTAAATTAGGGACGGATTTTGGAATCCGTCTCTAAATTTAGGGACGGATTCAAAAATCCGTCTCTAAATTTAGGGACGGATTCAAAAATCCGTCCCTAAATATCATTTTTTTTTTTGCAATTTTTTACTTAAGCATTATATATCTAAACATTAGGAAATTAGGGACGGATTTTAGAAATTCCGTCCTAAATTGAGGACGGATTTTAAAAATTCCGTCCCTAATGTTTTTTTTTTTTTTTGCAATTTTCTCCCACAGTATTATATCAAAACATCAGGAAATTTAGGGAAGGATTCCAAAATCCATCCCTAAATTTAGGGACGGATTTTATAAAATTCGTCTCCTAAATTTCCTTTATTTCTGCAAATGCGCATAACCTATCACACATTATACAATTAGGGGACGGATAAAAAATCCGTCCCTAGCTGATTAGGGACGGATAAAAAAATCCGTCCCTAGCTGATTAGGGACGGATTCCAAAATCCGTCTCTAAAATTAGGGACAGATTCATATCCATCCCTAAGTTCCGTCGCTATTCAAGCTTTTTTTGTAGTGATCCTCCATCCCTGACCGCGTGTGCTCTCACCACCACCGTCGCCCTGCTTCTCTCTCTTTATTTCTCGTTTGAATTGACTTACAACGTGGTTATAATTTGGATTTTGGTTTCGATTGGTGTTAGGTTAGGGTGTTGGTTCGATGGTGGTTAGATTAGGGCTTTTGAGGGGGGTGGGGGATGATTTTCGTCGGGAGGAGGCAGGAGCTGGTGCTTCGAGGGAGGGAAGAGGAGAGGCGGCTGGATTGTCGAATTGAAGGTGAGGGTGATTTCGAGGGAGGAGGAGGAGTGGCTAGTGGTGGCGAGTGGAGTCGTTTCGAAGGTGGGAAAGACGTGGTGGCAGCTGGTTGAGTTTCGAGGGAGGAGGAGGAGGAAAAGTGGCTAGTGGTGGTGGTTGGAGTTTCGAAGGTGYGAAAGGAAAGGTGGCAGCGGGCGATTTTCAAGGGAGGAGGAGTGGCTAGTGGTACGTGATGGCTAGAGTTTCAAAGGTGGTAGGAGTGGTGGCGGGCTGGCACCAGGGTGATTTTCCCCGGAGSGGTGGCTATTGGGGTGGTTTGGTGGTTAGGACTTAYGAGGGGTGTAAGGGTGAGGGATTACCCTGAAAATAATATAAAAAAATAAATAAAATAAAATAAAATAAAATAAAAAATGACTTGTTTAACAGGTTATAGGTCATTTAGTATAATTATTGAAGATGGATGTTAAAGGTTAGTATATTCCGTAATTACGTTCAGATCGGATTATTTATTGAAGACCACCAAAAGGTGGGATTATTCGTTTCCATTTTTCCTATTTTAAATGTTATATATTATACAAAAAATAAAGTTAATACAAAGTACTCCTAATTTTTTTATGTTTTGTGAATTTACTATTTAAGTGAAAACAAAACATAATGGATTACAATGTTAGTGTGGTCAAAACTCAAAAGTAAAAAAATACTTCGTAGATTGGAGAGAGAGTGTGGAAAAGAGGGAATTGATACGTGTTGGAAGTAAAGGATGATGGAGTTGAAAAGCAAAAAATAGATTGGATAAAGTGTGTCCTAAAATGAAATAAAATACAACACAAAATATTAAAAATTGTCCGATCCATATGAGAAAATTGCACAGAACATTAAAAATAAGACAAATATGATTTTATTTCGATTCATAAGTAAGGAACATATAGTTTTAGATCAAATTATTTTATAAAAATAAAAACTACTTGTATAATAATTTTATTTAGCAATACCCAAGCATTTACTCAAGGCACAATCTAACCTAGTTAGCAAATAAAAAGCAAGTGATTACACTCCTCTTACTCGTACCCTTGGTAAAAATCTCATCAACCTATGCCCATAATTGACCAATTTGGTTGCTGCAGAAAAATAAGATGCATAACCYGCGCCCATATTACGACGCAATTTAGTGTCGGGTAATTGCATGGCAGGCATGGAAGAATGTTGAGACATGGGGGGAGAAGGGAAATGTTGCGCCCTTTGATTCATCCAATTTGACAAAGACACTTTCTGAAAATAAAGACATTGATAAAATAAGTAGTAGATTTTGCAACCATYARAAATGATCACACATTGGTATGTAAAAATAACAAAGAAATCCTAAATWCATCATGATGATTAAGTGAAAATTTTGAAGTAACCAAATTTTCAACTAATATTTATAGATTAAGTGAATAGTGTAGAAGCAGTTAGATATTAAGAACTCGTTCGGTTGAATGTAGGCAATGAAAATRCTTTGAAAGATTAGGAATTACAAAATATTGTTTAGAGTGGCATGGGAAGTGAAAATTCCCATGGTAATTTCTAGTTACCAAGGTCACCCTAGYTAAATAACTTCCTCCATTTTGTASGAATTGGAAATTCCGAGAAAGTTGTACTTCCCGTGWATATGTCAACCAAACAACACAATAGAAATTCAATTCCTAGAAATTTTAACTCACCTCTTTGGGAATTGATTCATGTGGTTCCCAGGAAGAATACATCTTGGGGAACTTTAACTCAAATGATGCGTTGATGTTCGACCTGCAAAGCCAAAAGGGATGCARGACTACCATCAAATACAGAAGTGACCAACATTATATAATTACCAAGATGCAATGTCTAATCTCAATACCTGTTTGCATAATCTTGAAGATTATTATGAGCAGTGTTTTTATCAAAGCCTGCATCTTTTAAGAGGGCTGCAACTTCGACGCCAGTCTGCGAGGTAAAGGAGTATTATTSGAAGACACAAAAGTTAATAAAATACTTGACTGCACATTACAAGGAAATAAAGCAATTCAAGTGCAGTTGGATAGATTGGCATCCAATTAAACTGAGATGGGGGGATATAAAGGGTCATACACGTCTACTCTCCTTGAGGGCAACATATGCAGAAAGCTGGTAGCCAATCTTATGATATATATCAAGCAATTTGACAGTCTCCTTGAATTCTGGAAATTCATCAGTGTTGTTGTTCTTTTCTTGCAGAAAATGACTAATCTCCTTGAAGCTGTTAAAGTCGTCTTCTCCTTCAGATATGGATAAAGGCAGCAACCTATCACCAGCCGCCAGCAGCAAAGCACCCACCTCGACCATTTTGCCTTCCTTGGCATAATTAGAGAATTCATGCTTGAACTCCGTTGTATTAACTGCAAGCAATCTTACAACCTCCAGCGTCGTATCCTGCAAGCAAAATAATAATAATAATTAATCATCAAAACAATACAGATTTAGCCCGGATCGGGATCGGGATCGGAGTTGAGCGGCTAACCATTGTGTAGAGTTTTTTGAGAAGGCTGGGAGCMGAAATATCAGTGGAAGCCCAAAATTTTTGCAACCCCCWTCCAAACCTGGACAGTTGAACAAAAACATGGCAATGTCTAAGAAATCATCAATCATTCAAGATGATGGAGATGATGAGATGCTTAATTAATTAACATACAAACTACCTCAGACTATAGAGTGCCACATTTAGTGGAAGGGCGTCGTGAAAGGAAGGTTGGTAGTCCTCATAGCAAAGTTGGTAGTTCTCATTGGAAAGTTTGTAGCAGTCTCCTCTGACATCAGCTGAATAACCATATTCGAGTAAAAACCTGAGCATCTTAATTTGTCGGACATTGAGAGCAGCCTGATGGAGAGCAGACCACCCGTGGGGATCAAACCCGAAATCGCAATTAAGGAAATAAGCTGTTTCACCACTAGCAACTAGTTCAGCACATCTCATAGCTGAATTTTCGATGATTTGGACGCCGAGTCGAGACTTTTTATCCTCCGGAAATTCAACCAAACATG
Source organism: Bassia scoparia (assembly GCA_008642245.1). NCBI lineage: Eukaryota > Viridiplantae > Streptophyta > Magnoliopsida > Caryophyllales > Amaranthaceae > Bassia > Bassia scoparia. The sequence goes on along the minus strand of SNQN01002039.1, from coordinate 17,918 downwards.
GTTCAGAGATCCGCCTTATAAAATCTCTTGAATTGTCTTCCTCTATGATTTCTATCAGCTCAATGTACTCATCAAGCCACTCATCATCAGGCATCATAATCTTTTGTCCCGGATATACTTTTCTACTTTGCCACATTACCGGAAAGATATTTCCCTCCAAGGTCTGCAACAATAAACAAGAACAAACAAACAAACAAACACACACAATATTAATA
>SNQN01002039.1:0-14472 GCA_008642245.1 Bassia scoparia | reverse complement strand
ACAAACAAACAAACAAACACACACAATATTAATAATATACGAGTACCCAGAAAAAGTTCAGAAATTAGGGAAAATATCACATAATTAACAAGGCCAAAAAAATATTTACCTTCAGAATTCGCAGATTAAAACGATGAAGATGAAAGCGGAACAGACTGTTTGAGGAGGGACCTAGAAAGAAGCGATGAAGWTGAATCTCCAATTAGTCTATCATGCATACGGTTGTATGTTGATGGTTTATACAACCTATTGCAATTAAATGCTGACGAGCTTTATTTTCTTGTGTTTATAAGTTCCGATTTGTTTTTTTTAGGTTTTGTAGAATTGCACGTAGTATTTTCAGAAATTATGTTAGTATTTTTTTAATTTGAGTAAATAATTAAGGGGTAATATTAATTATTTTAAGGGTAAAAGTAACATTAGTGGATAAAAAAAAGTAAATTATGGAAAAGTAAAGGTAAAGAATAAAAGGAAACACATGCTTCATGATCAAATTCGTTTTTTTTTCAAAACGCAATAATAATAATATTTTTTTTTTCCTCTCTAAACTTTAGGGTTTCTTTTCCTTAGGGTTTTGTAGAGTTCCTTTCCCTTCCTTAATCAAGGTAAGGATTAATCTTTCACAATTTTTTCACAAATCCCATACCACAGTTCAGACTCGTGGATTTTGTTTCTGGTTTCGATTTTCTCATGGATCGATTAGAGGACAAACTTCAACACTTAAGCATGACTGAAGCAYAGGACGAGATTATTGAGTGCATCGATAATGAAGAGGAGGAGTTAATGCAAGAACAACTTAAATTATGCCTTGTTGGGAAAATCTTGACAAGAAACCCTTTTAGTTCAGATGCCATGCATAATAATCTGCAGATTACGTGGCGTCTAGCAAAGGGGCTGGTGATTAAGGAGATAAACAAGAATGTTTTCATCTTCCAATTTTTCTCGATGCATGACAAGAATAAGGTTTACGAAGGGGGGTCCCTGGTTTTTAGAGGTTATCCGATTGTTCTTCAAGAGATCGAAGAAGGAGCACAACTCTCTGAAATGTCTTTTAACAAGATTCGATTTTGGGTGAGGGCATGGGATGTGCCACTCAACAAAAGAACATTATCAATGGCGAAGTCTTTGGCGGCAAGCATGGGGGAATACGTCGATTGTGACGTCTCGGACCTGGTAAGTTGGGGGAAGTATCTTCGCTTTCGTGTCCACGAAGCCACTTAAGCGTTGGACGAAAATAGGAACAAACGGAGGGCCAAAATTAATCAAATTTACCTACGAGAGGCTGATGGATTTCTGCCATCTGTGTGGTTGCTTTGGCCACACAAACCAACAATGCGATAAGTTCCAAGATGGAATGGATTTATCGGAGCTGCCTTATGGGAATTGGTTGAGAGCATCTCGAGTGAGAGGGAGAATTAATGAAACCAAAGCCGCTGATGAAGTCCAACGTTGTCAGGCGCTTAAGGAGGGAATCAAGGAATCTAGGGCATGTATGAAATTAACTTATGATCATGCAAAGCATGTGGCTGGCCTTGATTTCGACTCTGCAGGACAACGTTCCTCTACGCATGGTAGTGCAAAGACACAAAAGACATCTGGTGTGTCGTCAGAATGCTTGGAGGATAGTACGGTTGAAGGGGTACTTCAAGGGAGGTTTGTCAAAAGGGGTCAAACGGAGATGAGTAGAAACACTGAGTCGAGTGTACCTTACCAAGCTCCTCCTCATTCCCAGGCTGTGATGGAGTCAAAAAATGACAGGATAAGTCCAGTGAATCAAATGGAGGGAGATGAGATGCTTGTGGATGGTGCGGGCAACTAGAATGCCCTTCTATTGATGAACCAAAATAAATGGATACATTTTACATTTTAAGGGGTACATACAAGCAGTAAAGGGGTACACAAGACTTTCAGCTACTATTGAGGAACAGTACACGTGTACCCCTTTAAACCTTCAATGTACCCGGCCCCAGATTGAAATACAAGTATATACATAGATTAAATCGTGACTGTCCATCTCGAAATCCTACGGTCAAGATTAAAAGTTTTTAGTCTTCACCTAAGCTTTGTGTTTTCACATGATCCTATTCCTATATATATATATATATATATATATATATATATATATATATATATATATATATAAACGAACAATGATTTTGTATAAGTGAATGTTGAGGATATATAATTGAACAATGACTCTGTATAAGTAAATTTTGAGGATATATAAGTGAAGAATGAAATTGTATAAATGAAATTTGAGAATATATAACTGAACTTTGAGGATATATAAGTGAACAATGATTTTGTATACGTGAAGATCCTGTTAATTGTGGAAGAATATTTATAAACATGTTTTCATGAATGATGTTGTAGCAAGTAAAATGGGGATGACGTGTCTTGGCTACAATATTTCCGTAGCTTCTGGGTTGAGAGAGGGGTGGAAGCTTCCCTTTAATGCTACCTCTGAAGAGCTGACCTTCGATTGCACAAAGGATGTATCCTGGCTATCTCCGATCTCCTGGTCAACGATTGGTTGCTTCTTGCTTCTAGCACCTCAAAGTTTGCCTGACACCTGCACAAAGGAGAATAATCTTATTTGGATTCTCTCCCCTCTGACGCTTAAGTAAGTATGGAGTTAGGGAAGTAAAAGTGGCAAGCTAGAGAGAGAAAGTAGTGAGAGATGCTCTCAAGTGGTTGGAAGTTATGCAATAAATGCTAAGAGAATGTAGGTGCCATTATGGTGGTTTTTCGGGGTATTTATAGGCAATCCCTCAAAAACCAAGGCATCCTTTGGATGGTTGACCCTTGTCATCCATCCGTGCCCATGTGTTCCCTACTACCATTTCAGTGTAGAAACGTCGGTTCTTCGTCCCGTTTCGATCCGGATTAATTTAAACAGTAGCGTTTGCCACGTGGATCGTTTTGACCCAATATTTGAAGGACACGTGGGCCTTTTCCCCTCAAAGACCCTCTAAATCATCGTTAGATTTATAGGGTATTTGATCTCGATTTTACATTAATTTACACTTTGTAAACAAACCTCAAATCAAATAATTTCTCTCTCTCTCTCTCTCTCTATATATATATATATATATATATATGTATTTTTTTTGCCTTGGGAAGTGTACCCTCGTGGATGATGAGTAGCCAGGCCAAGAATTCCAATTGCCCACCTCAAAATTCGCGTGGCAGCAGTAGCCCAAGGGACAATTTGCCCTTCCCGCTCAATTCCCCTCTCCAATTCAAATTTCGAAAACAAGGGGGAAGAGGCCCGTTGAAACTGGGGTATAAATAACCCTTGAAGGAGAGAGAGAATGACTCTTTTAGCTCTTCTTTCTTGCTAAAAAATCACTGTCGCTTCGCACTTCTCTCCACTTTCTTCGCACATTTTCACGCTTCCACGACAACTCAGGTTCGCAGTTAGCCAGCTCCTGCTTCGCAGTTCGCAGTTTCTTCATGGTTCATAGTTTTCTTTCAAATCTTCTTTGACACTTCATCGTCTTCGCACTTCAGGTACTGCTCGCACCTTTTCTTACTTCGCACTTATTCTTTATTCTTTTTTATCAAAGTAATAATGAGCAACGTAAGTTCTACGGACTCTTCGCCCAATAAGAATAGAGTTGGGGGCTTGCAAGAGCCTAGTCCAAKTTCGCKTGGCTCCAATTTAACTGCTTTCTCCTCTACCCTTGATTTTTTGTACTCACACTCTGTAGCTCCTCATCCCATCCTATCCTTGACACTGTCTATTCATATCAGGATGTCTCGCCTCAAAACAACAGCTACTAGGAGACCCGGGGACCAATTTTGGGAAGAGGAGCCAAATCCAAGTACTACTGGCCGCTTGCCTATGCGAGTAGAGGACTCCAGTCCTGACTCTGCTGACATAAGTGCGAGCATTGATGCTGCCTTACAGGAGAGCAGCGACGAGGAGCCTTGAATAAAGACTGCCAAGGATAAAGGCACAGATGAGGCAGAATATGAAAAGGACCCCTTGGCATGGATTGCCAAGAATAAGCCTTAAGAAGAGGTAGAATCCTCAAAGGACGAGGACAAGGACAAGGACAAGGACAATCCTTCGTCAACCATTGTGCGAAAGGCTTGGAGAGCTGCAGTTCAGCAGTTCCAGCAAATCTATGCTCCTCACATCGACTTCGTCGCGCCTGAAGTCGAGGAGAGGTTTGTGATCCCTACTAAGGGGACCGCGATCACCCAAACAATAGAAAACACCTTTGCAGTTTACAAGGCGGTGGTGGACATGGTTCTTCGCTTCCCTTTGCACTCCTTTATAATAAATGTGCTGAAGGCCTGTGGCATAGGCATCGCACAACTGACACCGCAGTCCTGGTGTCACATACTTGGTTATATGGCCACCTGTAAGGTGAAGGGTTAGCCATGCAAGACTGACGTCTTCCTTCGCATGCATCTGATTTCTAAGAATAGCAGATGCCAGGCTGGTTGGTTTCAACTCCAGCAGAAGGGGAAATACATGACTTCGTTGGACAAGCCAAATAAAGTGTACAATTGGAAGAATGACTTCTTCCTTGTGCACACAGATGACACTCCTCTCGCGAGGATCCTCTCTTCATGGACCTCACACCAGAATTCATATAAAGAGAGCGAGTTGGGTGCGAGAACCCCCATTGTTGTACAACAGCTAGAATACTTCGAGACTGATGAGTACCAATATAGGACCCTAGCTCGCAAGACCACGGTTCCTAAAAACTGGCTTCCTACTCTTGAGTGTTTCTGCAATAAAGACTTCATGCGAGCCTTTGATCTCTCAGATGGTCGCCGAATAGGGCGAGAGCAAAGAGGTAGACTTTCAACTTCCTCATTATTATTTTTGTTTGAATTTTTCTTACCAAGTGTTTCCTCTCACAAATTCTTCCTTCGCAAAGCTGCCCAGTCATTTAAACGGGACGATGTCAAGCGAAGACTTTCAAGCTTTCTCAGCCGCCTGGCGGTTGAAGTCCCTTACAGAAAAGAATGCCTTCCATCGGGTAAGTTGCTACTCTCGTAGTTTATTTGCTATCCTTCGCATGAAAAGTTTTCTCAAATGCGAAGGTAATGAATTTGTGTCTCGCATGAACATTGGCTCGAATGCGAGGCATAAGATGATCTTTCTTTTTTATTTTACGATGTTCCTTACTTAAGCTTTTCTTTCCATTTGCAGAAGTTGGAGAAGCCTTCCGATATTCTGAAGGCTGGGAGGTCCACCGCCTCGAAGAAAGACCGATCTTCGAAGTCTGCCTCCAAAAAGTCTTCTCAATATCAAGTCCTAAAAAGGACCTCCACCTCGCGGGGCGAGGAGAAAGATAAAACCAAAACTTCCTCGCGAGGCGAGGAGAGAGAAACAACAATACCTTCCTCGCGGGGCGAGGAGAGAGATCAAATGAAGCACTCCTTGTGTAGCGGGGAGAAAAGCAAGTCCAAACACTCCTCGCGAAGCGGGGAGAAAAGATCAGAACATAAATCTCCCTCGAAGTCCGCGAGGAAGTCCAAGGCACCCCGGGAACCTGTGAAGCCTGGGGTGAGAATAAGCGGGCCCTTCGAGGGCTAGAGGAAAAGAGCCACTGGGGTGGCTGGCAAAGGCAAGGGCATCGAACTACTAGTAGAAAAGCCCAAACGTCCAAGGCCAACTCCTCCACCTCCTCCAACGCCTAAGGAGGACTCATCGTACTCAGCTTAGTTAGGCGAGAATAGGCCTCCCTCGCCTAATATATCTGAGCCAGCTGCGAAGAAGCATCACACTACAGGTACATCTAGTTAACCTCGCTATTGAGTTCCTTAAGTTTTGAATGATGACAAACCATTACAGGAAACAGGATGATTAAAGTATGAATATAGTTGGTTCTGGGAACCAGCTAGTTTAGAAACTTGTTTCCCTAGACAAGTTAATATTTTAATGAGAATGCTTTGAAACTAACTTGTTTATTACAGGGAACAGCTGATTACATAAGAGCTCATTCACTGGTGCAGAACCAGTACGAGTTGTTTCATTGACTGTTATTCTGAAGAACAYTCATATATCTTTTGTTGCATGTTAACATTGTTATATGTGCAGTAATAGTTCTATTCCAAGACTTGAAGTGTGAATCCTTTCGAAGATATTCGAAGAAGAAAGCTGTGTTCAAAGATTGAAGTAATTGAAGGAAAGATTCAAGTTCTTGAAGATTGCATGAAGATTCGGAGAATTGTAATTTAGAGTTTAAATTAAGGATTTTCATGTAATATGCTCTGTAGTGTGATTAAATGGAAATGAACTAAGTGCTTAAGTGTTTTTGAGTATGGTTTGTGAAATTCTGTACAAAGCTGGAACAGAATTCATAACACCTCAAGGAACCAAGCTGGGAACCAGCTTAGTTCTGAATGGAATGTTGGCTGCGATTTGAAAAGGGTTTTTCTAAAATATTTTAAAGGATATTTTGAAAGATTATTGCAGCTGAATTATAGATGGATAATATATTACCTTAAAACTGGGAGTATATATTCTTGTTCGATCAAAATTTAGGATAAATCGAACAAGATAAATACTTCCATGAAACTAATCTGCCTTGTTTGGCAAATAGATTTATGGAAACAGGTAAGTAATATAATATACGTCTATACATTCAACATTCATAACTCTTTCCACCGATCAAAGAGAGAAACTTGAAAATAAACACAGAAAGCACTAGTTCATAAACATTAAGTCATACACGAGCATACATCGAGCATACACATTCTCTTACTTAGCTTTCTAAGATAATTCATAAGAGGAAATATTTTTCTTGTAGGGCTATCACAAGGGTTGAAAGCCTGGGTAGTGTTTGTGAGTTCAAACACAAAGTTGGCTTACGAGTGTGAGTCGAGTGCACATTCGGAGTTGAGTGTGGGTGTCTGGTTCCCGGAGTAGGGAAACAGTAGAGTGAGCAAGTTCTTTGTTTTTTAGAGTTGATTAATAAAAGAGCTTAGGGTAGAGGACGTAGCCCAGAGTTGGGTGACCTCGTTAATATGTGTGTTCTTTTTACTGCTTTATTTTACATTCCGCTGCGTAAGGAGCCAACTGGTTCCTTATCATAAGATCAAAAGCAAAAATAAAATTGGTCACAGTCGATTATACTCAATCACACCCCCTCTTGAGTATCTTAGAACCTTCACTCGTGATGAGGGAGTTATTAGGTCCAAATCAAAATAACGCCAAGATGTAGTAATAGTGGGGGATCGAACACGAGGAACAAACGTAGATTATACCAATTGTTTAAATTAAGGGTCTTGAGATTAATTTTTTTTGCGAGAATTTTCAATTGTAACTACCAACTAATAACTAGAAAGCGAAAACAAATTTTCAAGCTAAAGAATCTAGAGTTATGTCGAAACTCAATTACCGAGTGGGGAACTTGACTTACTATCCAACAAAATCCGGAAAAGGATCGCTCACTTAAATACTCTCGCCATCCCGCTAGGGCCCCAAATCAAGAGTTTGATTCTAAAACGAAGGATGAAAAGTATCCTTAAGGCCTCACCATGTTCACCCTTAATAAAACCACCATAACAAGAGCAACCTACCATCCTAAACCTCTAAGTCCTCTCTCAAGGCACCATCAAATTCATAGTCCAAAGGCAATGAAAAGTAATCCTTACAACACTCATAGACAAAGCATAAAACCACCATTACAGGGGATTAACTTTTGGCCACAAGCAACTCCCTAGCTTCACAACACTTCAAACTACTCTCCCCTTAATCTATCAAGCTAGCAAGTCAAAAGCCCCAATCAATTTATGAGTTCCTTCCATAAACCCTAGAAAACAAAACTACCCACTTTCATGATTGAAAAATCAATTAAACAAGAAATAAACAACCCATCTAAACTAAACATGCTTGAGAAGTTGATTAAAACTAAGATTAACAAGACAAGCAAACTCAAAACTACTGCATCTAAGCAAAGCAGTACCCAAAACAAAAAAACAAGAAAAGAAAACAAAGAGAAGGTTGAGATTGATCCAAAATGAAGAAACTTGATTGATTGAAATGTTTGATTGAATAAAAATTGCAATTACAAGCTAATTTATCTCTCTCTAAACGCCTAAGCTAATTCATATTCTAAACCTAAACTAAGAAGAATATGAGAGTTCTTATGAAAGCTTTCAAGGGGGTATAATATCCCCTCTAAAAAAAAGGCCCAAAAAGAAATAAAACCCGCACAGCAGCGAAGTGGTCGCTCAAAAACAGAGCGGTCGCTCAAAACTTTCTGGCCTGCGCGCAAATTCGATTTTAAAACGCTCATAACTTTTGATGTAGAACTCCGATTTCAYRGTGTGATATACCGTTSGAAAGCTCTGGATCTCTAGTTTCCAATGCAATCATTGTTGCATCAAAATACATTGTAAAACGAAAGTTACAGCBAAAATAGTGAAGGTAGGTCAAAATTGATCTTGGAACTTTCTTCCACTTTGCCTTCCAACCTTCCTAAAGCTTCTTCCAATATGCTAGGACACCTTCCATGCCTCTAAATACTCCTCCAAAAGATTCCATGACCTACAAATCACTCAACCAAATGTCAAAGTAGGTGCTAAATTTTAAAAACACATCGAAATTGCATCATTTTAACAATTAAGGTTTAAAAACTCTAATGTGATGCAAATGAGCATAAATTGGGACTAAAGTATACAATCAAGCTCAAACTAAGGTATAATTGAGGGAAAAATGAGTGTATTAAGTGGACACAAAAGCCACTTATCAACTCGCAGTTCAATTCTGGGTCCCAATGCTCATCCCACTAAGGTTCGCATCTTTAACAAGTATGGGCTGGACCCTGCTTTGTTTAGACCGCGAACCTCTAGCCTAGTGGGTCTCAGTCTTCGGAGGTGAGATATGAAAGGAGATCAAAGACCTCGCATGATTCTCCTCTCTTATGGCCTCGCCATCCTGATCCTCATGGTTAGTTTGACTCAGATACCATTCCATATGTGCCAGGTGATGTTGATGGTGATTCTGCAACATTCGAGGAGACTTTCGTGGATATTTCTGCGACGGGTGAGATCACCAAAACTCAAGAGAAGCCTCCTTCTCCAGTTCCTACTACCGAAGAGTTGGAGGAGCTTTGCAAGCGAGCAGAGACCCTCAAATTCTTCCCTCCAGAATTCAGCTATGTGGGGGACCTCGACCATATTAACTTCAAGGAGCTGCTGACCAATCCTAGTGTCAAGCCCCCACTGATTTCCACTCCTCTGGAGAGGCCAGAGCCACAAAGTCACCCATCACTGAGGGTTGACGACAACTTTGTCCAAGGTTTGGACAAGTTTGTTGCGAAGAAGCATCCTTCGCTGGTTACCGCCCTCTCCGCCGATGCCCCAGAGGATGATAAGTGGCTGGAGGTAGATGAGATCGACCACTACTCTTCTCGCAAATTTGGAGCTTAGATGAAGAAGAAGATAGTGGGTGACATGGTTCGCGGTGCGACGAAGGAGTACAAGGAGAGCCTCGCCGGCTACGAGGTTGGTTCTTGTGAACGAGCAATGAGTGGGCTCGTCGATGTAAGTTTCTTCACTTCATCTCAATTTTTGCTTAAGTATGAACCTTCGCACCTTTTAAGTATGAACCTTTGCACCTTTCATGTTAAATCTAACATTGCTTCGCAACTTTCTTTCAGGTGATGGTGCGACTGGATGGTGTCGCCAAGGCCATGCAAAAGGCCAACCGTGAAGCCAAACACAAGGAACTTCTGTACCCGGAGTCACTAGAGTACCTCTCGCAGCAGACCTTGGCTATCAAGGTCGACGATGCAGAGGCCACCTACACTCTTGGCCACAGTCTGAATACGGTTAAGGCAACTTATCGCAAATCACTGGAGGGCTACCTCTCCCTTCTCACAAAGCATAATGATCTGGCCAAGCATGTGGCCAAATCAGCGGAGCAAGAGGAGGAGCGAGTCAACAAGGCTGTCGCTGAGCGAACTGAACAAGAAGTTGCTGCGAAGCTAACAGAGGCGATGCCCATGGTCAAAGAGGAGGCAATGGCGAGGGCTGAGGCTAAAGTGCGAGATGAACTGTTGAACCTTCGCTTCATTGTTGAGGAACAAGACCGAGAGCTCGCAGCTCTGAAGGAGAATAAAAAAATCAAGTTCGCCGAGGCTAAAAACTCAGGCATTTTGGAAATGCGAACTTTGATGGAGCAAGCATGACATCTCTTTCTTGCAAAGAAGAGCTATCCTTTTCACTGCTTCGAGGAGAGATTGGACTACATAAAAGCTGTCAACATCATTCAGAAGATGCCTGACACACCAGAAGAGCCAAGACCTCCCATGCCAGAGAAGAACTTCGCATATGTCTACGTCGACACTGAACATTCGACAGACTCTGCATATTCTTCTGTTTCTTATTCAGATGGCGACGACTAGCCTCGCCAAGATGATAGCAGCAGTAGTGGCGATGACGAGGAGGAGAGAGCCAAAGATGATGAAGGCGATGTCGATGCTGCCAAGGTGGCGACGATGTGGATCAAAACGAGCACATCGACATCGAAAACATAAACGATGCGGATGATGCTGATGTTCGCATCCGATGAATCCTCCTCACTTCGCCTTTTTTTCAGCTTAGCTTAGTGATGTATTGTTGTATTCCTGATTTGTATAAGTACTAGGCCTCGCACAAAACAATTATTTTTTGATAAGAAAGCTCTGTAATTCACTTTCTAATCAATTTAATAAAAGCTTTCTTGCCATCCATAAAAGATTCCAAGTCTCGTATCTCGCAGTTTTTCTTGCTATCTTGCAATTTTTCTTGCTTCTTTGCATTCGGACTTTGCACTTCTAGCTACTTAGGTCACCTCGCACTTCCAACTATTTAGGTACACTTGTCCCTGTAGTGCATGAGTCCTTTAGTGGTCGCATGGACTACACTCACTACCAATTGTGCGATACACCTTGATGTGTGAACAAGTTCTTTCTTAAGTGGCGAGAACTCTTACTTGTGCGAAATGTCCAAGTTCATAGATTCTAAGAATTAATTGGCTTGAGACCTAGTAGTGGTGTCAAGTCAATCAATCATACTGATTGCCCTTAAACTTGGAGATTGAGTCAAGGAAGTCGTAGATGTATCCTCCTCGCAGATTGCAACCGTACTAATTAGCTGATGTGTGCGAGCCAATTTCGATCGTTTTTACAAAACGGTACACGTCGCAGCTTGCCCTGGTTTGCAGATGTGTGCGAGCCAATTTTGATCGTTTTTACAAAACGATAAGCTCGCACGTCGTAGCTTGCCTTGGTTTGCAGATGTGTGCGAGCCAATTTTGATCATTTTTACAAAACGATAAGCTCGCACATTGCAGCTTACCCTGGTTTGCAGATGTGTGCGAGCCAATTTCGATCGTTTTTTACAAAACGGTAAGCTCGCACGTCGCAGCTTGTCCCCGAGGGCCTATGCAAGACCAGAAGCTAAGTACCAGGCATTTGCTCAATCCTTTTGATTGCCGAGAACCTATACTTGTATCATTTTTCAATATCATTTGGGGCACTTGCCTTTGACATAGCTGGGTGCGAGGCCGTTTTTTTTATTTTACAAAACGGTAAGCTCGCACCTCGCCTATGATGTGGGTCGCTTGCCCTTGAGGTGACTGGGTGCGAGGCCATTTTTGTTGATTTTACAAAATGGTAAGCTCGCACCTCGCACATAGTGTGGGTCGCTTGCCCTTGAGGTGACTAGGTGCAAGGCCGTTTTTGTTGATTTTACAAAACGGTAAGCTCGCACCTCGCACATGGTGTGGGTCGCTTGCCCTTATATGATCATATTTGACCTTAAGTGCGAACCAGTTTCTGTAGTTTTTACAAAACAATAAGCTCGCACGTCGCATTATTCAGAGCTTATTTGCTCGTCGCACAGTTATCTAGGGACGTTTTGCCCTTCGCAGTTTTGGGACGTTTGCCCTACTGGAAATTTTTGCCAAGTTTATAAACTTCTAAGCACATGACTTAAGGAGTTTTAGGTTAATTAAAACAACAATTTATCAGTTAAGTCTCGTTTTGAGGGTCCATGGGTGTAAATTACTCGCTTTGAATGTTTACTTTTTGCCCAAGGCGGGGAGTTGCCCCTGCTAAGATAATACAAATTTGAAGTTCAAAGTATTGAAGGCTTTCATTCAATCTAGATACTTCAAAATTTTACAAGTTTTGAGCGCCTTCAGGTCGACTCAAACTTGTTAATGTGAGTGCACGCTTGGCAACTCGACTTGGAGTGAGCGCCTTTAGGTTGACTCAAGTATGTTTGCTTAAACATAGAATTTCCTTAAATTGTCGGTATTCCAAGAATGAGTAAGCTGTTGCCCCTAACCGTCCTCTAGCTTGAAGGTTCCATCCCTTAACACTTCACAGATTTTGTATGGACCTTCCCAATTTGGAATCAACTTACCATCTTCTTTTGCCCTTCCAGTGGATTCCATTTTTCTCAACACAAGGTCTCCCAATTGGAGAGGCCTATGGTTGACGCGCTTGTTGTATTCCTGGGACATTCTTAGCTTATAGAGTTGTTGACGAAGGAGAACATTGCCCCGGATCTCGGGGATGTGCCATAGAGGCAAAGTGGGCGGTGATTCCTTGGCCCGATAATAACCAAGTCGTGAAAATGTTGGAATCAAATTGAGGGCCATTGTCGAAGACGATGGATTGTGGCACGCCATACTGAGTAATGATATTCCTAGTCAAGAACCCTTGAACATCCGACACCTTGATGTTTCTCATTGGCTCAGCTTCCACCCATTTGGTGAAATAATCTATAGCAACGATCAGGAATTTCTTTTGCCCCGGAGCTTGGGGGAAAGGTCCGAGGATGTCCACACCCCACTTGGCAAATGAAAAAGGTGATAGTACGGGGGATAACTGATTTGCTGGCCGCTGGTGGATGTGGGCATGAATTTGGCACTTGTGGCATTTCTTGACTAAATTGGCAGCATCTTATCTCAAAGTCGGCCAATAGTATCCCATTCGAAGGGTCTTTTCAGCTAAAGACCTTGCCCCAATGTGTGATCCACACTGGCCTTGATGGATATCATCCAACACCTCTACCCTTTCTCTGGAGTGATACATTTGAGCAAGGGGTGAGAGAAGGATTTCTTGTAGAGCTGCCCATTCCAATATACGAACCAGGTATCTCGCCGCTTCACATACTTGGCTTTTTTCGGATCAATAGGTAGGATTCCTATTTGTTTGAATTCAATGATCTCGTCCATCCAATTGCTTCCCCTATTTATGTAGTGGACCTCATCTAGCTCGTTTATACTCCGTTGATTCTTGACTCCCCAAAAGACGGACCTTGGAGAGTCTCCTGTAGCCGAGCTAGCCAACTTGAATAGGGCGTCGTCTTGATTGTTTTCTGACCTTGGCACTTGCACTAGGTGGAAACGTTCCAGTCCTTCAACCTCTTTCTTGACCATGTCTAAGTATTTGATCATATTCTCATCCCTGGCCTCATATTCTCCATTGACTTGGCTCACCACCAATTGCGAGTCCGACATAGCATCAATTTTTCGTACACCAGCCGCTTTACACATTCTAATCCCCACCACGAGAGCTTCGTACTCGGCCTCGTTGTTAGATGTTTGGAATTTGAACCACATAGCATATTCAAATGTATCTTCTTCTGGCGATTTGAACAAGATTCCTGCCCCACAACCATTTTGAGTGGATGAACCATCCACAAATAATGTCCAAACGTCGCTTGACGTTTCAGTTGGGGGAGGCCTGGTCATTTCAACGATGAAATCAGCTAGGGCTTGACCCTTTATGGCCTTCCTTGGTTCAAAATCTAGGTTGAACCCATTCAATGCTATCGCCCATTTCAGCATCCTTCCCGAAGACTCTAGCTTGGTCAATGGTTGCTTGATTGGCTGATCAGTGTAGATAACAATTTTGTGAGCTGCAAAGTAGGGACAGAGTTTTTTGCTGGCCATCATGAGTGCCAGGCCAAACTTTTCAGATGTAGCATAGCGCATTTCCGCTCCTTGAAGTACATGGCTTACAAAGTAAACTGACAATTGATCTCCTTCCCTTTCGGCCACTAGCACGGCCGACAAAGCATGTTTAGAGACCGAGAGATACATGTACAAAGTCGCTCCACTCGAACTTGACACTCTTCTTGATTGCCTTGAAGAAATATTAACATTTATCCCTGGATTTAGAGAGAAATCGGCCAAGTGCCGCTAGACACCCTGTCAGTCTTTGAACCTCCTTTACATTGCGAGGCGATTGCATGTCTAGAACAGCTTTAACTTTGTCAAGGTTAGCCTCAATACCTCTTTCATCCCCAAGAACTTGCCAGAAGTAACCCCAAACACACACTTCTTCGGAGTCAGTTTCATGCCAAAATGTCGCAAAGTGTCAAACGTCTCTCGTAGGTCCCTGACATGATTTTCCTTCTTCTTACTCTTGATGATCATGTCATCAATGTAGGCTTCTACATTCCTTCCAAGCTGCTTAGCGAAGATGGTGTTTACACATCTTT
>SNQN01002038.1:0-80985 GCA_008642245.1 Bassia scoparia | reverse complement strand
CACTTTTTGATATTTTTATGATTTGTTGATAATTTGTGTAACATTAGACTATTAAACCTTTATTATTAAATTTCTAAATTATCTTTTTGACTGTTTATTTGTTGAAAATGATTCTAAAAGACGGTATTTGTTAATTCTTGTGATTCGGGATAAAAATTTAGACATTTTTTTCAACAAAAGAAGCTAGAAAAATTATATTTAGAACACAAAAAAATCGCGATTATAAACCCCCAAAACCTGTTGGGTCAACCCGTGCCCGAAGTTTCCCCGGATTATGTTCAAGATATTCAAACCCAAACCCGTGAACGGCTTACAATAGTTCATAACCCGAAACCCGGTCCCAACCCGTTTGACACGTCTAATTCACGCTCTTCTTCACAAATGTGATACCATACTTGGACCCATTTGAACAAACCGATGTCAATGCATCTTTCACAAATTCCATCACCAACGGTGCTGTAGGCCAGGCATTGTGATAAAGGCAGTTGCACTATAGGTCAGATGTTCATGAATGAGATTCATCTTCCCAGACACTAAACTACGACACGACGAAACAGAAACAAAAGAAATAAACCTAAAAGGGCACAAAGCCCTAAAACACACGCTACTAACAAAAGAAAAGGAAAACTTAAATCGAAAAATAAACAAAACCCAAAAATTCCGTCACTTTGAATCCCAACAACATCAAATTTCAAACATCAATTTTTTTTAATAACTTCCACAATTTCATAGCAATAATAACTTCATAAATTAAACAAAAACAGCCCCATGCCATGAACACCCCCGCCGATAAAAGATCAACAACTTTTTTCATATGTAAACAAAAGCAGCAGATAACTTCAATTTCAATAACATACGAGGCTAAACAAATAGTATAATTCTGGAAAAAAGGATTGAACATCCTCGAGAATCTCATATCATCTGTTATATATAACATGCATTAACCACAACAATTTTCTTAGAATTATAAAATTAACGAATATTAAAATGTGAATACTAATATTAAAATCAATGAAGATCCCCTACAATTACAAGTTTCAAATCTCACGTCTAACGATCATTAAAAGAAGGGAAATTACAGAAAAACAACCTAAGTATGTATATTTGACTATATGAGTACAACATTCCTATGTTAAAAAAAAGAGATAAATTTCTCTCCATCATCTGAGTACATGAGCACATAGAATTATATAAATGGTTTCAAATTTCAAAGAAAAGTCCACATTGGTGATAAATTAGGCCTAACTTTTTGTTAAGAATGGTCACCAAAACAATTATGTTATTACTGTAATAATGTACTATAAGCATGATGTACCATCTGTTTTCTATTAATCCTTAAACTGCACTTGAATCAATAGAGTATTGGACAAAAAAGATGCTACACATCTAGACAATATAAAAAAGGAATAAGCAGCTCCTGTTCACTTGAACAGTATAAACAGTAAGCGTTACCCCACCAACAACCCACATCAACAAGCCCCTACACATAGCCCAACTCAAGCAGCCCACTACTAGCCCGATCCAAATGCGACCCTCAAAAGCCCACGCGAAGGCCTACCGCAACAGCCCACAACCCGAGCCAACTATCAGAATTTTCCTTACCTGCATACATACACCTGGCATCCCACTTACCCTCTTCTCCCACTTTCTTTGCTCCTTTTTGAAGCTCAGAGCCCTATGATGCAACCTTCTCCTCTTCTTGCTTTTCCATTTCCAGCATCAAACCAGCTACCATTCTCTCTAGACAATATAAAAAGGAATAAGCAGCTCCTGTTCACTTGAACAGTATAAACAGAAGCGTTACCCACCACAACCCACATCACAAGCCCTACACATAGCCCAACTCAAGCAGCCCACTATAGCCCGATCCAAATGCGACCTCAAAAGCCCACGCGAAGGCCTACCGCAACAGCCACAACCAGCCAAAAATCAGAATTTTCCTTACCCGCATACATACATCTGGCATCCCATTACCTCTTCCTCCACCTTTCTTTGCTCCTTTTTGGAAGCTCAGGCTCCTATGGATGCAACCTTCTCCCTTTCCTTGCTTTTCCATTTCACAGCATCAAACAGCTACCATTCCTCTCTCCGTGGTTGCTACCCTTATCTCTTTGCTGATGATTTTGGGTTGGTGTTGAAATTTTCTTTCCTTTTATCCTTTTCTCCTGCAATTTCTTCTAACAAGGCAATCAATGATGATTTATGATGATGATGATATTTGATTCCTCCTATAAATTTTTCATTGTTGAAACATGGGCTTAAAAAATCGGGTTTCCAATAGTTCTAATTTTAGCTTTCTTAACCTAAATCTCAATCTACTTGATATTCGATTGCGATCATCTCATTCATTTTTGCGTTTTGATTTTGCAGAGGAGCAAACGAAAAAACTCGCCATTTGATCAAAGGCATAAAGGTATTTCTAACACTACCTAGATCCATGATCTTTGTGTGATTATTTTTTGAGATTCATCATCGATTAAGATAGGTTTTATGCGGTATGGTTTTTGTTTTGTGGATGATTGGTTATTCGTTTTATATTGTTTGCTTTTCACGTTTTAATTTAGAGTTTCGATTGATGTTTTAATGTTGATTTAAGCAAGAAACAAGTTCAGTAGGCCTGTTCATATCGTGTAATGCTGATCAATTGAGTAAGTTCACTCATTTTCTTATTTTAGATTATTAGGTTATTATATTGACCGAAATCTCATTGAGAAATTGATAGATTCTGTTTTAAAATTTTTTCTTATTTTAATGTTTTAAAAAATTAAGCCATTTATTGTCTTGAATTTTTGGTTCTTCTTCTCTCTCTATTCCACCAATTTATATTTGGTTCCAATTTCTCCTTTTTTAATTTTTTTTTTTGAATAATTTTGCTGAGTTTTGTGTGAATTTTGTTGGTTTAATAGAGTTTTGTTTCAATTTCTCTATTGTTTGGGGGTTACATATTGTTGTTTGGTTTTGGGTGATTTTGGGGCAGAATTGTTTATGAAATTGGGCTGAATTTTGAAGACCAACAATGAACATAATATTCCAGTTTTTTTTTGCCGAACAAACATGATCGTTTGTATGACTCGCGGCGGATGCTTTTGGCTATGGTGATGGTGACTCGATCTTTGATGACATGACAAATAGTTGTCAAACACACCACTATCTGCATTTTGGTGTGATAATGGGTTATTTTTTCATAATGACCTTTGCTTTTTAGATCAGATCATCACTAATTTCATTGTTTTAACGTTACAGTTCTTTTTGATCTTTCTTTTCAAAGAAAGACAGCTCTTTTTGTTGATCTGGGTTTAGTCTTAATCTGAAAGAGAGATTTTGTGCTTAATATTCAGTTTTGTTGTTTGTAAGAAGTGATTGGCAAATCAAAGAGGCAAAACTTTTATAGTTTTATGTCCTTTTTATTCAAGAAATCCAGGCATTGCAGTTTAGTGTAGTTGGATTTATGTTGTCATATTGATTGTTGATGTGTATATTATTGTTTTTTTCTAGATACTAATGGAAATTAGAGGATGATAATCATTGGTTGTTTGCATTGGGGAATTGCTGATTGATTTCGTGCCCACCGTTGTCGGGTATCGCTGGCCGAAGCGCTGCATTTGCTAAAGCTGCTGGTGGTGCTCCTGCTATGTTGCTGTTGGAATTTCACGGCTAGGAGGTTCTTCTGCCTTTGTTGGAAGTAAGTTAATCCAATTTGGTCCTTTCTGCTCCTGGTTTACTCTGTTTGTTTCTGTCTTCGAACCCTGGTCACGTGTTCATAGGATATAGGAATTAGGAAAGGTAAATTGTTTGGCTTTCTGTGGTTGGATATATGATGTAATCTGCTGAATATCTCAGTTTTCATTATGAGATATGTTCATGGGAGTTGATGACTTGGACTTTGTAGCTCATCGCGTCGATTTCATTATACTGCAGTGATTTATTGTTTGATGTTGTAAATTCTTTCATGTTTATTTTCACAGGCTGAGACGATGAGTTTTTTAGGAGGATTTTTGTAGGTTGTGCTCTTGTTTGAGTCGTATATGTTGATTTCCATAAGTTATAACACTTGGCAATGCTATAGCAAATAGCAACTGAAGTAGGCTCAAACTTCTTTAGGTATCGATCTTACATTAAGCTGAATATGTCCATATCATTTATTAGCATAGATGCATAATTATTTGTCATTTCATTGTGGTTTGTGTTTAGTAGTTGGTAACGGGATTTATGTGATAGTTTGGAAGTAGAACTCATCATAATAATGTGGTTATTCCATGTTTAGTAGTTGGTAAATGGGATTTATGTGTTTAGTAGTTGGTAAATGGTAAATGATTTTAATTTTGTATATTTCTTATAATTATATTGCCTGAAATCCTGAATTTGGAAGTTAATGAAAATTTTATGGTCCTTGAATGATTAGCTGTAAGAAATTTGCTTTTGTTATATAGCTTGAATKTTTTATTTTCATTGGAGTAATTTTTATGTTTAAGCTTGGGTGAAATCTATTGTCGTGGTTATGGAATTGCAGGGTGTTCGATTTTTGTTTGTTTGACGGTTTTGAAGGAATTCTTACCGTTCTGTAATGCAAAGTGTTAATGATGTGAACGGTCTAGCTTTTAAATTTGTTTGGGGTTGTAGTTTTTTTGTTTCTTTTATTATTGATTTGTAATTCTGGAACATAACTGTTTCGTATTTTTGTTCCTTTTGCAGTTTAAGGATCATAGGGATGCCTAAGATGCAATCAGGGGTTGTGATGGCTATAATTTGGACGGCTGTCTCTTGAGGGTATGATTCACMTGATTCAAATACATACAATATTCTTTGCAGATTTTTTCATTTTAATAAGCAGTTTGTTATTCAGGTTGAGCTGACTCATGGTGGTGGTAACGGCAAAACCCCACGACGGCAGTGGTGATGGTCGGGTACAGTCACTGGATTTGCGACCTATGGGGCATAATTCCCTTTCTTTTTCGGGGTCATCTCAGTTGTTCGACAAAGCTGCATGTTGGTAGGTCTTACTTAGCCATTTTTATCTCTTTCTTTTCGTGAGTGCAAGTACCCATTTCTTTTTCGTTGTGTTTCAGCTTTAATTGCAAATAGCTGGTGGTTGCATTAAATAATTATGAATTTCTAGAACAATACCTTGCAGATTCTTGAATCAGGGGAATTAATTTTTTGTTGTTGTTGTTCGATGTATGTTTTCATAACCTTTTTCATCGTTTATGTCTSAATCTTTCGATTTATGTATCTTGTGTTCCTTGTAAGTTTGATTTGGAGCTATCTTACTATTTGGAGCTGATTTGTTTGTCTGGCACGGGGTTGAATCGAGGGTTATTTATGACTGATTATTGAAGGAAAGGGTAGATTCAAACATATTTTCTTTTTTCAAATGACGAGGTTGATGTTAAATTGTTACAATCAATGCTTAAGAAGGATCATCTTTTGTATTTTACAATTTTTTCAAGAAAATGTTCTCCCAGTTGGTACTATTTTGGCTATCCCTAATTTGGGATAATATCTTTCACAGCAAGTTAATTGAGATTAATTGGGACACTAATATTTTCTTTTCTATGTTGTGGATGGATTGGCTCAATTTTAATCTCAAACAAAGCAGATRCGGAAAATGTTTATTTGGTATCGTCAAATGGTTTATTTGGTTTGAAAGAAATTATATTGTTTTAAATCTTGCTCTTTTCACCTTAATCATCTTAAGAACAAAGTGCTAAATGATTGGTTTGCTACTCATAATCTTTTTCAGAATAGCAAAAAAGGAAAARAGGTTATTAATTTTGGAGCCCCTACAAYTGTAACTTGGCTTCCTCCATGGGAGGGGAGACTTAAGATGAACACGAACGCAAGTTGGAGACCTAGAGGAAAAGTGGCCGGGGTGGTTCTCGGAGACCATGAAAGAGCAGAATTACCTCTTCCAAGGTATGCCTGCTATAGTGAAAACTCTATGTGATGAAGGCGTGCCTAATAAGGATGCTTAGGGCCAGCTGTTATCTTGATGTTATTTTCCTTGATCATAATGTTTTGCAAATGTTGTATGAGCCTTTTGGTTTTTTGGGGCTATGTTGACCCTTTGAACTTAGCTTTTAGTTCGGATGTGTTAGTTGTAGGTTGCTTTCCTTTGTGTAAGGTTAATGTTGTATCTGTGATTCTACTTCTTAGATCTTATGATTTAAGGAGAGTTTATATTTCTCCTTTTCCTTGTAAAAAACAAATTATGTAGACGTTCTCTATTATTACTATGCAACATAATCTCGAGCATTATCGATTTTTCCTAATTGTAAACTTTCAATATGTATACCGTCCGGGGCACCGCGCGCATCGCGCGCGGTGCAACGGCTAGTTATACAAAAAAGATCAAACCTTGTGACCCTATCTTGCACTTATCTTTATCGTAAATGCAAACTTATTTATAAGCTTAAGGATAGATTCGATGGCTTCATCCTCCGTCCCGTTTAACTGCAAATAAAACCTCAACCATCATTTAAGCCTATATTAAAGCATTAGCATTAACAATTTCAAATGCAAATGCCCTAATACCTAAGAAAGTAAAAACCAAATGTAAAAACAAACACAAATGCAATAATGAACTGAACATGAGTATATGATGACATTATTTTATACTTCGTATGAATTAATTGCAAACAAAAATAAATATTGTGCAAATGAAACAAAAGCCCCTCCTAAAGATTGGTCTACAGTGATCCTATTTGGATACTTCAGCTACAATCCTTTTCCAATAAACACTAAACAACAATAATAGTTCGCAGTATAACAAACTTTCATAAAATCAATCAGTATGTTGACAGAAAAAAGAAATTCAAACGGTCATGTGGGCAAATTTAGCACTGAAAGACAACATTAAACAACCTAGTCTGAGTCACGATTAAGCCCGAGCCAATATGAATTGCAATTAATTATTTTGCCCCTCTCTCTTAGGATACAATTCAATAAAATGAAAAAAAATAAGTGTAATATGAATGAAAAAAAGATCATGATATAGCAGAAAGCTTGCACAGAAGAGTTGAGGCAATATTAACGATGACATTCAAAAGAACCAAAATTTAATTAAAATTCAAAAAAACAGAAATATAAAACGCGACAAATTCAGGTCAAGTTATGAATAACATTGAAATTACTACTAATTCTTGTTACAAGTCGAGTGATTCAGACACAAAAGATTCTTCAATGAAGAAAAAAACGGCAATTAAAGAGGAAGAACAACGTCAACAAAAACAATGGAAGTTCTAATTTAGGGTTATGATCTAGACTTAAATCAGGGCAAGTATGATAATACTAACTTACCCACCGTGAACCAAACTCAAATACAAAAAAAAAAAAAAAAAAACCGACCTCCAATTGATACTCACCTCAAGCCGGAGCTGGTTCCACCGTATACATGCGCCTTCACCTCGAAATCCAAAAAGCTACCACCTAGCAAAAACTCGCCAAAAAGAACCAATTGGGGTCCATGGGTCGCAAAGCACAACCCATAGCCCCCCTGGATCGCAAATTACAGCATCATCGATACACAAAAACAGAGATATGCAGAGAAAAAAAGGAAAAGGACGCTAGAAGTAGAGCGAAAAAAAGGAAGCAGTCAGAGGAACCAAAAAATAATAGAGTTGTGTAATGAGGGAGGTAGCTAGGTGGAGGGATTAGAGTAAATACATGTAATGATTGAAGGGTGGGGAATCTATACGTGGGCAAACAAAAGGCGAGAAAGAGAGATGAGTATTAATGGCATATTGCAAATGAAGGGAAGTGTAAGGATATTATTGTAAATATCATTTCACAAAAATCCCAAACTCCCACATTTAAGTGGGATGGGATATATTTGTTGATGGCTCTCTATTCACCGTTTTTGGTCCATTTACCAACCCGTCCATTATTAATCCGTTATCGATCCCATTAGACCCAACCCACTAATGATTATATGTGTGATGACCCACCTTGGACCCAACCCAATACATGTTGATTAGAGAGTTGGATGCTAATTGCTAATGCCATTCCCTACTATTTCAAGGGAAATGATAGAATTACAGCGATAATCAAGTGATGATTTCATATTACATAACTAGTGTTCCAGGCGAGCGTTGCGTGTGTCATGTCCCACTTTATTATATTACAATTTTATTTGGAAAATGGTATGCATTATGAGAAAGGTAATACAACTTAACATGTAAATTGATCATTTGAATACGAAGTATAAAAGAGCAAATATACTTCATTTTGCCATATAATTATAATTTACCATTGTTTCATTTTGCCATTCATACACAATTATGAAGTATATTGAAAGATACTTCATTTACAATGTTCAAATATATACACCATTTCTATGGTGCATCACTATTCATTTTCCAATTTCAACTATTCATGGAAAAGAGAAGGAATTTACAATCCAGAAATATCATAAGGCCATGACCACATTCGTTAACACAAAATGGCACTAATCACATCTAAACCCAACAACCCCAACTTAATGCATGATTTGGAGAGCTTTTTCTGCTTGCTTCCCCTTTACAATCTCGAAGAACAAACTCAATCTCATCTCTCGTAGCTCAGTTTCAACATCACTAAGAGATTATGGTGCTTGAAGACCACTATCATATGAGAGTTCTCTCATGATACAAAATGTGGGAGCACAATGAAATTAGCAAATCCTAAACAAAAAAAAGGGAGGAAATATATTGATACACACAAGGTAATTATAATCCAATATCTATCAGAGTTTTCCACTCATTCATTTTCAAACAGATGACTTTTCGAATAATACGACTGTAAAAATTTCAAGATATATCATTATATCTCAATCCTTGAACTAAACAATACCATAAATACAAGTACCCGGTATGGGAGACGACAGCAATGAGTGGTCCCCATGCAACATAGCAAATAACAAAAAAAATCTATCGAAGTGATGAAACCAGGTCAGACCTGATTTTGGAGTACCGGTACAGCAGCAATACCAGAAACAGCAGCAGGCCAGCAGCATACCTCGGGAACTGCACCAGGCCAGTACAGCAGCAGCAGCAAGTCTGTCCTGCCTCGGGCTCTATGCAGGGTTGTAGAGAAGCAGTAGCAGCAGCACTTAAGAAGTTAAGAAGCAGCAGCAGCAAGCTCACGGTTGGCAGCAGCAGCATTCTTGTGCTTTGGGCGATGAGATCCCCAATCCGCTACTTGTTGACGATAGTGATGCGTGGACTGTGGAATTGTCATAGGGATAACTTCAATTCCTTCAATCCAAACAAACACAGGGTTGCAAAATCAAATCAATGCCTAATTCTCAAACAATCAATAGCACCTAGCTGGCACATGCTTCAAGTGGAAAAGAAAGAAAACTGAGAAAATTCGAACACACAATTTGACAACATTATTTGTTCAAACCAAACACGTATATGACTTATTTAAGCTAACTTGAATACAAAGCCATCTATTTCACAAGCAAAAACATCCGAGAACACCTCAACCCAAATCAAATAATCAACATTATTCCCTTTAAAAAAACATGGACATGCATATAGCTAGATGACTCTTGCACAAGATGATTTACCACCTCATCTGCCATGATAAAAGGCTGACTTTAAAGTATTGAAACAGCCCTGAAGTTTCATTAAAAAAATAAAAAAAATAAAATAAAATCAAAGCCTTTAGCATAACAGTTACTGAATTGCAATTGTTTTTAGAGAAAGCTGGCAAATCAATTGCAAACACCAAGTGATTGAGCTGCATTGTCTTGCATTTGAGGATGATGCCTGCTTAAGAATATTTGAACAATACTCCGTGTGCATAATGTAACACGCAGAGGAGACAAAAAGAGTCTCCTTTGTCAAACACCTCTCCTAAGGACAATTAGTCTAGTAGGACTCCCTTTAATTAGAATTGAATTTCTCGGAGAATTAACACACCTTGACACATATACCACATTCATGACAAAAAGATGTTACTCAAAAGTCAAAAGGAAAAACGATACCTCCACAAAGAACACTGCTTTGTTCAACACCAACTCGAAATACTAAATTTATTGGATGTAATCACACATGTTGATTTTTTTAAAAGAAATCTATCATACGCAAGATTATCATGGTTAAGCTAAAAAAAATGTTACTCAAGTACAACCCAAAAAAACAAGAAAATGGCAAACAATAGAGGAATTGTATGAGTACCTTAAATCGATGGTGCTGATCTGTCTGAAGTCAAAGAGAACTTTCTTCTGACCAGCTTTTAAAAAACTTAGACTTACCTAAGTAAAACCAAGACAATAATCATCAACAGTACCAAATTCCTACAAAGAAGCAATAGTCAGTTCATGTAGTCATAATTGTCAACTTTTCACTACGAGAGTATCATAACAGTACTTGAAGTTCACAACAAAGGAATGACAAAGTATTGAATAATATACATCAACTGAAAAGTGAAAAGAAAAACAACATATTAACATGATCGTAGAAATACAATGAATGTTCTAATCTCAAATACAACTGAGAAGGGCAATTCCAAATGTTGGTCTAATAATTAGGGGCTAGGGTGGTACTTCACAAACCACAGTTCACACAGGAATTAATAATAAGCAAGATTTTTTATTTTTATTTATTTATTTTTTTATCTTGGTCATCCTGCATCAAACCCGGCAGAAACAATAATCATGTATGGGTTGTATTCCTTAGCAACCAAGATCAATATATGATACCAAACAAAATACCTACAAAACTTAACTTTGGGTAAACATATAGAAATATAGTAGGTGTTTATCTTCTTTCTTTCTTGGTATTCTGAATGGCACACCTGAACAACGAAAAATAATGAATCTTGACTCAAGCACTAAATGGCTGCTGTTAGCACTCTAATTAAAAATGCATCTCTTAATATAGGCCACGCCTTCTTTAGTATGACCCCGAAACATAAGCCAGGCTCTAAGTTTTGTGAGTTTTAGGCTAAATACTAATAAACTTACAAAACTTAACTTTCCATATTACCATTAATGATACCCTGAATCAAGGTTCCAATTAGTTCCCCTGTAAGGAATAGAAAAGGCAGCTTAATAGGAAAGAAAGTAACTCAGCAAGATAAACTCTGGTTTGAAGGGCAAAACTGAGCTGTTTCTGAGACTTTGTTTTCGGCGTGTGTAAAGTTTGTTCTGGCCTAGTTAAGACCGGCTTTACATTGTGAGGTTTAGAATACGTCTTGAGTGGGCTTTCCTAGGAGACTCACAACCCTTTACCCCTTGTTTTAATCATTTTGGTGAAATATAATTTTTCATACTTACCGGTAGTAAAGGAGCAAAGGTATGATTTCTCATTATAGTTGTCTCAGACTTGATAATCCTACATCTATTTGAGCATGACAGCCTAGCTTTTTGATACTGCTTATCAGTTTACTAAACAAAACAAAGCAATCAGCAATCCAGCAAGAGTAAGGAAAGAACAAAAAATAGCAATAACACCCTCTTTTGTTGTTCAGTAAAATCCTTAATGTAGGCTCAGTTTTCAGCAATTGTACTTATCATACAAAAGGCACCAGTGGACCCTACTCAATACCATCTTATCAAAAACATGGTGCAGTAGTAATCTTATCTGATAGAAAAGAGTTTGAACTTGGGAATTCCAGAGGTTACACAAGAAAGTGGTATAAAGTAAACATGCAATAGATTTAACCTTCCGACGATATGCAGAAATTCTTACCTTTTCATACTTTTCAACATGAATTAATACTTTCATCAGAGTCATAAACGTAATTAAATCTGGTTTTAAGTCCTGCATTTACAGACAATACAATAATTTAACATAAATAGAAGCTCATTCATAACTCATAAGGCATCGAGGAAGCAAGGATGGCACAAAAACAAGAGCACACTACTGACTTTACCTTTTCTTTCATGTATTGTAAGACAACAAATGCTTCGGAATCCCTTCAGTCTTCACCAAATGCATTAATCAATGCATTGAGAGCTAAAACACTTGGCTTCAGGCCCTCTGCTCTCATGAGTCTAAATGCATTGATAGCTCACTGCACAAATTCAAGACGGATACTTCATATAATATACAATATACATGTATGATTACTTGATTGCCAATCACAATATAGAATCAAGTTATCCAATATCAGAAATACAACCAAAAGTCCGCAACCTAGAATTTAGAGTGTCAAAGAAGACAATGGCAGTATTAAATGTCCTCAATTCACTATCAGGATCTTCTCCAACCTCAATTTCCTTTTCTCCATTTCTTATCCTAAGTTTATGACACATAATATAGCACAAACCACTATGTTTCCCTATTATGGATATTCAGCCATTGATCTACGAAATGAAATCCTCAACTCATGCTAGATTCTATGCTAAATCTTGCTCAAAACAAAAATATTGCACGACAGTTCCCCGATCAATCACAATGCCAAACCTCATAACACATAACCGGCACTTATTAGATTGTCAATATGTATGATTGCATAAAAGCAAGATACCAAAAGAAAGTCTGAGATAAATTCAGAAACCATACCCTTTGAGCATAGGCATTGATCAAGCATTGTGCATGGTCTCGGAAGGTTTCAATCCTGTCGCCTTCATAACCTCCAAGCACTCAAATGCAACGTTAAGCCTTCCCGACTTCCCATATATGTCAACCAGAGTATTATATATCACAGCATCAGGAAATATGATTGAGCAAATAATCCAGCAAACCCAGTTATGTCCACGCCGAAACCTCTCCTTACCACCCAGTTAAAACCTCTTCTACATAGCTTTCCTATAATTTCTCCCTTGCCGATGTGCACATCCAACAAGCCTGGCACATCATCAGGAGTGACGTAACCATACCTGCAAACCAAGAAAGCAAGAATCTATCTATTAAGCCCCGGACACCAAATCAGTGTATAAGCTGAAAGTGGAAAACAAAAGTGAAGCATATAGTAATAGTATCTTACCAATCACCAGTAACCTTTCCTTCAGAATTTGTCCCAAATATGATCACATTTCCAGCATACTTGCGACCCCCAACATGAGAGCAAGCGCTTACAAAAACCTGTTCGTTCAAATCCCTCGAACCAATCTCCTCTGTGAACTTCTCTATGAAAACAGGGCCACAGACACTACACCTTTTATCTCTGCTTCCATGGGCACACACGAAAACATAAGCACCAACCAAGTTCTTAGATATTCCAACAGCCCGTGGTTTACCATTCACAAGAACAATCATCCACAAACACATCCACATCTGACTCCTTCACACCCCTTTAACCAGCAAAAACTTTTAGTTAAAAACATGAAGCAATACCAATTGACACACTTTTTCAAAGCAATTCAAATCAAAGACGCTATCATGTTTCATTATGCATAACCAACAAATTATAATCAACCAATCATTAGCGGGAAAACACCTCAAATGACTATGCCATCATAAAAAGTAAAACAAGAAATTAATCGAAACTTTCATTACTTGTATTTGACCATCTCAAGGAAAATGTGGACGTCAACATTCGAGTATTCAGTCCCAGTGCATCCCGCACAATTGGTCTGACGAGTCTGCATAATTAGAKAATGATACAGAAAAGATCAATATATGTAGAAATTAAACCCTGAATAATGAATAATAAAAACAGTCAGCAAGAAATCGTTTCCTACATAATTGCTGCACTTTCTAATGGCATTGACCCTAGAGATAACTATTGGACATTCAAATGGAGTACCTAGAATATTCATAGTGAAGTCACAAATCGGTCATGATTGAAGAACCTTTTCACGCATATTACATGCTTTATAGCAGTTAATTAGTTCTGATTAATCCCCAAACAATTTTTCCTCTCTAAACACATTACTCTTGTCCTTGCACAAAGCTCCTACCAATTAAAAAAAAATGCAAATCCTACTCTTTCAACCATGATCAGATCAATACCGATTCCTCATTTCCTGTAAAATCACTAATCCCCAAAATCAAAACAAATCAACATTAACAAGCTCATTGATTCAATTGCTGTAGTTTAAGCAGAATTAGGTTATATCAAGCTCTACTTCAAATAACTAATACAAGACCATATAAAATAAACTAAGCATAAAAAAGGGGTTCAAAGTGTTTCTTCTATCTGCAATTACTAATTAATGATGTAATAGCATATTTTTCAAACTTCATCCAACTTAATAATGCGTCTTTCAGCTTAAAATCTATCATTCAGAATTAAGGCTTTCAGTCATCACTCTCCCCACTCATCAAATTCACTAACAATTCCAACAAAAGAAAAGCCAAACACTAGCCACTACTACAACATATTGAAACATATTTAACTAAGCGCACGTCGCAAATCACTAATAAAAAAAACCAAACCAACTATAACTCTCATTACACTTCCAGAAACCCCAAATCACTATATATTAACTAATATCCATGACTTTTAACAAACAAAAGGCACATCACCAAGACACCAAACAACTAATAATACTATAACTCACCTATGAAGCCAAAAAAAAACCCAGATCAACAAAATCCAAAAACTCTAGTAAACATCTTCTAAAACACAATCAAATGAAGCTCAAATCGAGCCAAATTAAACAAAATTACAAGCTAAATTACGAACACTTGCGTCTCCACACCACCTCTGTTGACGACAGATGCAGCTTATCTTCCACCGAATATTCCGACAAAACTGTTGCTTCAAATTCCCCACCCCTACTCGCGCAACAATTACCTTCAACAAACAGCAGCTCCTATTTTTAATAAGTTGTTCACACATCTACGAAAATTTCAATTTGTTACTCACTAACCACAACAACAAACGAAAACTTATACAAAATCCCTTATTCGAACACTAAATCAAAACCCTAGATCTACTCAAATTCAAACTCTAAAACCACAAAATCGAACAGTTCCCACGAACAATAAACCCTAGATAGACATGCGTGCTCCCAAACCATTGCTAATCTTAAAATGCAACCAACGCCGAGAAATCTGAACCCTTGAGAACCTTTTGGAGCCCCATAGGTTGCATGCAGGGCAGCATTGATGACCACTGCTCTCACAAATCCGCATAAATAGCAAAACACCCTCACCCACGAAGGTAGAGAGGAAAAATGGCGAACAAATATGGATGTTGAGGTAAAAGGAACGCCAACGAGAGGAGGAAAGGAAAAAGAAGGCAGAACAAAAAACAAAAATGGCGCAAAAAAAAGGTGATAGAAGATGGGTGACCCAAAGGAGAGGAAGAAAGGTGTCGAGGAAGAAAGAAGAAAAGACGAAGGAAGAAAACAAAAATGTCGAGCAAAAATGTCGATGAAAGAAGAGGGGTGACCAAAAGGAGAGGTGAAGGGAAGATACGCCACGACACCTGTTCATTATGAACAGTAACACCTTAGGGCGCTTTTTCAATTGTTAGGATTAGGATAGGATAATAGTACTGCAGATTGATTCTTCCACATTTTGTATGCGCTTTTTAGCCAGTGTGAACGTGTGGTGGAGAGGCCAAACTAGTGCACGATTTGGCCACCAAATAAATGACTAGTTTTTGTCTACTAAACAGTGACGAACAGAGCAAAGCTGCTTGCTACAAGAGTACGAGACTACTGGTTGCACCTTACATGACCATCAAAATAGATAACAGTAGCATCATGAAAAACAAAATCCTCATCTGCCGAAACAGAAAACATATGACAAACAAAGAAGGCCCTCCCCTCAAATCAGCTGTACAGTCCCAAGCTCCACAGGGCCAAAGTTGCAATGAAACAAGCTATAAAGTCTATAATCAGCATAAGCATACGATTCGTTATGGTTGTACGATAAATGATTGAATTGCTAGTGAACAAGATGATTGTTAAACATAGACAAAGTGGCTAGACCAAAAACCCAAATCCAAGAGCTAATTAACTCAAAACCCAACATCCAAGAGCTTCAAGAAATTACAAGAGACTAACCCCTCTTAGATTTTACCAATGCCAAAACAAAACTAAACAGCAATGGTTGGCCATGCCCCTCACTCTCGAAGCTGCGTAAGCCACCCATCTAGATACTGTGAAATTCACAATCAGATTGAAACCATTCACCTTCATCCTTGTATCACCATTTTAGTTCGCATATAATGTGGAACACCATACTGCAATCAGAAAAGTTAAAGAGAGAAAAGATTAGTAGAGAGTAGTCAAGCCTAATCCAACGTTAATTAGAGTTCTACTAGACCTATAAGGCTATAGAAAGCCGATAGTATTGCAGTGCTCAGATTACAAATCCACATGTAGCAAGCTTGCAGTCTCTAAAAATGATCAAATAGGTCATGAGTGCTATGAAAGCTGCTATATTCAAGAGTTTTTTTTATTTTTAATGTTCAAGTGACCACCTTTGTATCCTACTCCCTCCATTTTCAAAAAAATAAAAATGCATCACTCCAACTTCACTTTGTTACTAGTATATTGACTTACAATGCATTTTTCATTGTTTGTTACACATTCCAACTCACACTACCCAACAAACAAGGATGTTACCCAACTACCATTGTAGGAACAAGAAAGAAAGACAACTAGTAAAAAATGTGTTGCAGCAAATGTGCAGTCAAGCTGTCAAAGTGATGTTTTAAAAAATAATTAAAAAACTGGCAAAATATCTTTTATTTGGTGACGGAAAATTCAATTGGCCACTATTTATTTTTTATATATACAAGCTGAATTACTCCCTTAGGAGCTTCTTTTAAAGACACCGCCTCCTCAGTCCTCAAATAGTCACATATATTAACTAATAAAGAAAATAAATTAAACCCAAAGCAAGGGAAAACAATGCACTAAAAAACTCATTATCCAAGTCCAGGGTCAAAAGACTGAACCCAACAGTGACAATAGAGCAATTGTACGTATAAATAGTTAACAAATATCTCTTGACAAACAAGAAATAAAATCACAGAATTTAAAAGTAATATTAAAACAAAACAAATACACTTTAGCTAGAAGATGACAAAGGAGTTTTACATGCTTAGCCTCAATTTTCACAGGTTCACAGTTCTAAATTCAAGACCCTCGGGGGTTCATGTCCATATGTATGCAATTGACTGTGACTTATGGCTATTCCGGTTTTCCCCACCTTAACAATGCACTTAACGTCAATAGATATAGTTTTGGCTAGGGGTGATAATGAGCACATCCTTTTCAAGCCCGGCTTGATCAAAGCTCGACTAATGGTGGTTCAGAATGGGGCTCAACTCGAAAAGCTTGGGAAAAGGCTCGAGCATCATTATTATTAAAATTTTCTGATGATATTTTACTTGAAACACTATTGATTATTTAAAACTTAAGTTTGAAATCATTATTTATATTACACAAAATAAACAAGTGAAAAAACATGTGTAGTTAATAGTCAAATATTCTCATTTATAACCAAATGAGAACGAGTCACATGATTTCAAGTTCTAAGTAGTGAAAAGGTCCTCCTAAAAGAAAAGGGAGCAGAAAGAAAAGAAGAACACAACGGGGAGAACTTACTGAATACTACTCCCTCCGTAATGCAATAAAAGCAACAATTGAATTTTCACGTATTTTTAGGAAGAGACTTAACAATGTAAACGAACAAATTAGTCTAAATAATTTTAACACAATGAAGAATAGGATGATAAGTTTATTGTGTTAAAATTATTTTGATTAATTAGATCGTTTACTATGTTAAATCTATTCTTCAAAATGCGTGAAAATTCATTTGTTGTTTTTATTACGTTACGTAGGGAGTAGTATGCAACATGCAATTCCACCAAACATGGGAGTATTGTTGGATTGTTACAAAGGATAGACAAGAATCTATAACTAATTACTAAAACAAGCTATAGTTGATGTCATCAAAGCCACGTGCCAAATTCTCGTGGAAAATTTTTCCTCCAAAACTAATGTTGACATCACTTTCCTTCTAATACTAATCCTCCCAAGTTTCAATACTAATTAATAAATGTTTTATTACAAATTTAATGAGCATATGACAACACTTTTTCCATAGACAAAGTAATGAGTAACAAACTAAATAAATTGTGCATCCTACGAGGCTAACCTAAAAGATCTTGCATGTCAATGATCACTTATAAATCTATCAATATTAATATTTTCAATTAAACAAATTAATCGAAATTTATTTACTTAGCAAAGATATTAATGCAAACATATTTGTTTTTTATAAATCTCAACACTAATATATCTTAGCTGTTACAATATTATCATATTGAATTTTGTGAAACACATACGTTAGTCATGAATCGATTTAAAATTATGATTAAGATGAACATAAGATAGGACATTTATGCACAATTTACTATAGATTTTCATTTAAATTTTACAATTTCTTATAATTTATCGCATTATTAATTGGAAATTGTCATATAATTTGAACAATATTATATCATAACACGGGCATCGCCCGTGATTCAATTTAGTAATACTCTATTACATACTCCCTCCGTAACGAAAAAACTTTCAATAGTTGTATTAACACACTTTCCAATGTAAAATAAGGTAATTGTGGGTTAGGTAGGAATGTAGGATATTAGGGCAGTGGTCCCCACAAAAAATGTAGTACAATTGTGGTTTAGATTGAATATTAGTATAGTGGTCCCCAAAAACATAAGGTAATTGTGGATTAGGTAAGATATTTGTATTTAAAAATTACCAAATAAGGAAAGTTGTACAATTGTTGAAAGTTTTTTGTTAAACCCAAATATAGAAACTGTTGAAAGTTTTTCGTTACGGAGGGAGTACTATGTAGTGCACTTTCTCCAAATGTTGTAAGTGCCACATGGAAAACATATTAAAGAGAAGACAAGGTTCTTATTAAAAAAAAAAAAAAAAATCTTTTGTAAGACCTCTTAATCCCACAATGAGGAAATAACAAAAGAGACTAGGACAGAGTCACAGAACCTATATATAATCAGCACAAGCTTCAAAATCTAACTAGTTCAAAAGCTTGGGCCTGTTTCAGCTTGAACGTATGACTCCCTAAAGTGAGCCTTTTTAATGGACTTGAACAAAGGACACATAAAGTTTAAAATTTTAAAACTTAAAATTAATTATATGGGCTAAGTTTACAGTTTAACCTTTGGGCTCAATAAGCTTAAGCAGTCAGGCCAAATTGGAGTATTGAACTTGAGCTCTAGCTTGAGCTTGATTGTTTATAATTCATCTAGCTTGAGCTGAGATCTCTTGATATAAGCTTGTCAAGCTCGAACCAAGATTTGTTGTTGTAAGCTCATCGAGCTCAAGCTGAGATAGCAGCCCAAGTTGTGGCAGGCAACCACGACATTCCCTACAGCTTATGACACAGCCAAAGAAGGTCAAGTCTTGAAGAAATATAAAGTGCACAAGAATCCCACTTAAAATGAGTTTTTCACATCTTGCCTAGTTTAATTGATTGATAGTTGAAGCATAAATGGTAAAGGAGCCAGAAGCACATATCACTGCCTATATGTCTAAAATAAGAAGTGAAGAATCATTCATATGAGATAACCATAAGCAACTTAGCATCGTTTATACAAGATTTGCCAAATCTTGTTCATTCTACAGCAGAAAAAGGTCAAGTCTTGGGACTCTTGACACATATGAGTGACATGATGTAACAAAGCAGTACACTGGAATTGTGTGCATACCCCACCTTACCATCTAGATCATCAAAATAGAGATTGGAAGATATTATTTCAGAATTCATGTGTGGCATTATGCCAACATTAGTGCAATAATTATACTCTTCAGTAACTGCATTGTTCTTTTAAAACAGAAGGGTACACTGCTGTTGATTTTAGAGGTTAAAGAAATCATCATCGAACCAGAAAAAACAGTCCAATGATTGAAATTAATGCATGCAAGAAGTTCATACTTACTATATATGCAGCCGCGAACAAAGTAAAGTAGTAGCATCTACAACAAGCTCATATTCTCAGCTTGAACCCCATTGATAAAAATCATCCCCAAAAATTCTAAAGAAAAGAAGGAAAGTTTCAGAACGTAAAGTAATTTCATTACAAACAAAATGTTTTTCGAGATGATAAACCTAAAAACAAAAGAAACCAAAAGATAGAGGGAAAAATGACTAGCAAAATGAAATTATAGAGAGCTTCTGAAACATACTCCATAAGTCCATAATAACTCGACTTAAGGCTATAAAAGGTGCTACTTTGGAGAGACATGGGAAATGTCCACACTGGCCTTTTCTTTCTGAATTTCTAATGGAAAACATAACTATCTTACACCAGAGAAAGCATAATCACAGATAAGAGCAATAGAAACATACTTGCAAATTACCACTACAAAAAAATCTACAATAGGACAAATAACCGAAACATGATTCAATGAAATATGACTATGGTCTAGAGCTATAGGCAACTCTATATATAATCGATAAAATAAGTGAATAAACAACCATAAACCAAACATAACAATCTAAAAGAAGTGAATAAACAAACATGACTCGAAGTCTCAAACTCACGATGCCAAGAACAAATGTGGATTTGGATTTGGAAGCAGAGAAAGAGATAAAATATAGCTGAAAAATGTGCTTACTTCTTGCGGTTTTCCATTGGCAAGATTTCCTTTTTAGACAAAATCTTCTTATCTTCGAAGGAAACGAGGCTTCCCATAAAAACCCCTGTCTTCAAATTTGCATTAGGCAGCCGATGAGCAGTGAGTCTCTCAACGGTTTTGGTCTCCAAATCATACCAACAGTACCCCGAACAATCTATCTCCAACAAGATTTTGCTCCCATCGTTGGAGTAAACAAGAGTCCTAACAAATTTATAACTCCCAATATCTTCCGGGTGACGAATACTAAACAACTTAACCCAAGACTCTTTGTTTCCATACTCCTTCATCACCCACAATTCAACGTGTTCAAGCACATGACACTCACATCCATAATGATTAATCAACAGACACAAACACCCACCTAATTCTGCCAACATAAAGACCGTTTTCATGGAATCAGTCTTAAACTTGTCATCATAATTGGGGCAGTCCATAACCGAGAAAGTCTCATTTCGAACATCAAACTTAGCAATGAAAAGACAATCAGAATACGACTGCTTAGTAACCACATAATGTAAACCCTCATTAACAAGAACACCATTACGATAACCATAGTAGAGATGATACGGAATACCTTGAATACATTTCCACGTATCATTTTTGAGACTATAAACCTGAGCTTTGTTGGTGGAATCCTCCATTTTTCCAAACAACTGAAAAATCTCCAACACCTTATAATCGTCGTTCTCGCGATCGTACCCGAACCCGAAAACCGACACATTGAGACCAGGGGATGAAAATGCATTCGAAGGAAGCTGCCGATGCGAGTTCGTGAGGGGATTGAATAAAGCGACGGTGGTTTTGGTGAGGTTGGAGATGCAAACGACGCCGTTGCAGGTTCCCACCAAATTGAGATGATGGTTCGGTGTGAAAGGGTTGTGAAACTCCGAGAAGGAGGAAGAGAGGTGGTCGAGTTCGGAAAAGTGAAGAGATGAGTGGTCCACTGAAGCGAGGAGATAGAAATCGGAGCTTGAAATTAGGGTTCGATTGAGGTGGGATTTGATGAGATTGGGGGTTTTGATTAAGGATTGCCATGATTTGCAGACGCATTGGAAGCGGAGTAGTGATTTAACTGGTAAATGTGACAGAATTATGACGATGATGTCTGTTGGGAGTTCCGCCATTGCTGCTCAAGTTTGAGCTTCAGGGGTTTATGTTATGTTGGTGAAAAAACAGTGGGAATAATAATAAATAATAAAGAATGATGATCATATCATCCAAGCAGTAACAAACGGAAAATATTCTGGAGAAAGTAAAGGCGAAAGGAAGGAGCCAAGGAAGATTAAGAACTCCATTAAAAAGAATGTTGGACCAGTCCATGACCATCATGCTCATGAGTCATGATGGCCACGATGAGTCGATGACAGTGACGACCACAATGAAGTCGACAATGGACTCCTGATTTACGCACTCCATCCTACTCTCCATCTCACATGCCGCACTCCACCTTCTTCTTATATTTATTTTACGAGTATTTATGATCCATCTCAACTCTGAAAGTCACTTCACAGAAAATGCAATCGTGAAGTTGTAACTTGTAAGTTCCTCCTTAACCTATGTTTGTTTTGAAAGAGGCTGTTTGGGGATGATTAAGTCAAGATCCTCTGGAGTTGTACGTGGATTTGAGACAATCTAAATCCTCTAATTGTAAATCAATGAGTATGATAAATTTAAGTACTAAAAATTAAAGTAAAATAAAAACCAAAATAAAACACTCGGAGCACTAGCAATGGTGAACTAAACAAAATTTACTCACTACTCTCTCTCTTCTACTTTCTCTCTTCCCACCCAATTTTCCTCAACTTTACTTTTTCATCCACAACAATGATAAAAAAAAAATTCTCACTACTCTCTCCTACTTTTTCCTATATCCCATCATATTTATACATCCTCTTTTATTTTTTTCCACTCCTATTTTTTATATATGAAACATATTTAAATTAATAATATTTAGTAATTAATTAATCACAATTAATTAATAAAATTAAAAATCTTCTTAAATTATTAAATATTTTACTTATCCATGTTAGAATAATTGGAAATGAGAGGAAAAAAGAAGATAATTATTTTTTGTTATTATTCAAAGTGTGTCAAAATATAGCAAAATGGATGTCTATTTATATACGCGGAAAAAATATGATCGTTGGGGATTTTTTTTTTTGAATTTTTTTAATTGTCGAAATTGCATTTACAAAAATAGAGTCGTTGGATTTAACTGATATTTTCTTATTGGCTTAGAGCAATCAGCCTGCCATGTGTCGCATGGCCATTCGTTGGCCTGACTATAGCACTGCTGGCTATGTGTACTTTTTTTTTTGTTTTACTTTTCCAACTCCCAAAACGACGCGTTTTGGGAGACGGTTAGTACAACCTTTCCCCAAAACACGTCGTTTTGGGGCGTGGGAAAGCAAAAAAAAATAAAAAAAAAAAATCACATCCAACGTGGTGGGGCCCGCATGTTTACTGTGCATCTTTACTCTCTTCAATCTCCCAGCGTTTTTTCATTTCCTCTTATTTGAGGATTAACTCCTTACCATTGTAGAATCATTATTTTACACTTTTGCTCAACTTTATCAATTTGAGGAAAAATTTCCTCTCTAATGTAACTGCTCTCACAACTCCACCTAAATCCACCTCTAGAGAATCCTAACACTTATGTGATGCAGTGAGACCTTACTAACATGTTTCCTACTACCTTCGTAACGCAAAGCAACAACTGAATTTTCACGTATTTTTAGGAAGAGATTTAACCATGTAAACAGATAAATTAGTCTAAATAATTTTAACAAACTGAAGAATATGATGATAACTTTATTGTGTTAAAATTATTTTGATTAATTTGATCATTTACTAGGTTAGATCTCTTCCTCAAAATGCGTGAAAATTCACTTGTTGCTTTTATTGCGTTACGGAGAGAGTAGGTTTTTTTTTTATTTTTAAATTTTTGGTTATGAACCTTACATTGACATAATTTTTGTTTCTTGTACGGAGTAAGACTTTTAGAAGTTGGAAACATAATCAATCAAATGTTTCCATTCACATATTGTTTGGCATTGAGTTGTGGTTTCATGAACATTTTCAAAATTCATGTGTTATTTATTTTACCAAAATAATTTTTTATTAAGGTAAAATGAGAATTTTGTTGAGTTTTTTGGGTTGAATGAAAGGGTTGGAAGATGAGATTTCATGAATAAGTTTGGGTATAAAGCGAAACCCGTGAAAAAATACAAAATGAATGGCATTTTCGTGATTTAAAGACCCAAAAAACTCAATGAAATTATCATTTTGCCTTAGTTAAGAATTATTTTGCTAAAATGAGGCACCACATGAAATTTGAAAATACTCAGGACACCATGTGAAATACCATAAATTTCACATGTACCTCAAGAAAATTCCTTTTTAAAATAAATAAATAAATAAATTTGCAGGCCCACCATAAGCGCGTATCCCCCATTAGTCATTGCTTATACCAAATTAACTCACGTGACAAGTGAAGTGACGAACATCTCTTTTTTTTTACCGTCTGAGTTTGTTACATTTATTAACACTGTATAATTAAGCTTTTCTTGGCTAGTTTTTTGTTCATGGAATTTTTCACCTTTTATACAAAAAAATTAAATTGTATCTAAATAATTTTTTAAATTTCGAGAAATAGATAAAGAACACAATTTTGAAGGATTTTCAATTCAAGAGCAACAACAGATGTTCTGTTGTAGTATTTTTTATGTGACTGAAAAATGTGTTAAAGAACTTTTTTTTTTTTTTTTTTTTGAAAGGATGTGTTAAAGAACTTGAAATGGTACAATTGTACAATGTTTTATTTTATAAAAAAAATCAGTTTAACCATTAATTATACAAAGAAGAAATTATTACAAAAAATGTTAACCATTGAAAGTTTTATGCTCCATTGGAATTCTTGTTGATCTCCTAATTACTTTGTTTCAAGAATTATAGCAGAAGTTGTTCAAACAAAACAGAATAAAATGTTGGGTGCAAATTTACAAAAGGAAAAGTAAATTTTCAGAGTGCAAAGCCGCAAATTATTATATACAATCTCACTCCACCTAGCAACATACAATCTCATTTATCTTTCACACAATATTTTGATTTTGTTTTTTAATTATATTATCTTTATTTATTAAAAACAAATTTCTTATTATTTGCTGCCTACTACATTATCACTTGAGGGAGGGTTGTATGCAGCAATATGAAGGAGGGTTGTACAATATAGACGTTGGTATTGCACATACGAAAGAAAATGCGTATGGGTTTATGGTGGGCCTCAAAATAAAAAAGAAAAGGAAAATTGATAGGAGGTGAAGTGCAGAAATATAATGTGGAGTGCCTAAATCAGGACCCTTAACTTTTTTTTTTTATTGACAAGAGGAAAAGGGGAGACAAGTCACCCCCAAGCAGAACCCTTACAAAAACTATTGTGTGCCACCGCCTTACAATAATTTATTGTAAAACGGAGTCTTTGAAGTATATATAATTGATAAAGTTATGGTTTTAATGCCTTGAGTTACTCTTTTTAACTGATCACTTTAATACATAAAAGTGTAACTTCAAATAAAATTTACATAACTTTTGACTATATAAGTGTAACTTGGAATTCTATTAGCATAATTTAAAGCTAGAAAAATGTAACTTTAATTTTCTTTCTCACATTTGCAATTATTATTGCAGTAATGATAGTCACTTTAGCACAGTACAAAAAAGATCAGTTTTTTTTTGCTTAATGTGCATGGTTTTTCAATAAATTAATGTAAAACCGTTTTTCCTTATACTTTGTCGAACCCTTAACAATGACATGGATACTAATTCTAAAATCCATGGCACTCATAGTAGGTAACTTCTTCAATTATTTCACAAACTATTGATTAAAGAGAAATCTCATCTTCATATCACTCAAATTTTGCCATTTCATACCTTCATTATGTTTTTAATCCAACTCATACCACTATATTTATGTTTTCATGTAAACAATAACCGTATTGTTAGTGGACTGTTAGCAATCTATTAATATGCGTTAGTTCTAAACAATCTTATCATCCAATCTAAAGCTCTAAACATCTTATCATATGTTTTTTTGCAATTCCTCCACTAAATCAATCTTTGTATAAATCACTATATTGGAAAAGATAATCCCCTCTTAACCATTTTTCGCCAAGACAACATTTTTACAATAATTGGGCATGAAAGAACTCGATTAACAAAGCCGTTTATGAAGAAGAGGGTCAATGTTTTAATTATTAAAACTAGTACAAACTCAGTATAAATTAAAGGAGTAATTTCATTAAACTTTATAATTAAATCAATATTTTGAGAAATAATTGAAGAAGTTACATACTATGATTGGATTTTAGGATCAGTATCCATGTCATTGTCAACCTCATTGTCGTCGTCACTATCATCGTAGCCATTATGAGCATGATGATCGTGGACTGGTCCAACATACTTTTTAATGGAGTTCTTAATCTTCCTTTGGCCTTTACTTTCTTCAACGTTGTTTGTTTGTCACCGCACCATTGTGCTCTTTTTAATCGTTATGACCTTCATCATCATTGATTCATAAATTCTTTTCACTAGATTCATGGCCTGTTAATCTGTTAATGTGTATTAGTTCTAGACATTTTATCATCCAATTTAGCAACCTAATAACATTGCTTACATCCCACAAACAACAGTTTAAGTTAGGATATAAATATAGTGGTATAATTTGGATTAATAAAACATAATGAAGGTACGACGAAATGGAAAAGACAAAAATTGAGTGGTATGAGATGGAATTTTCCTAATAAATAATCATGATCAAATCATCCTAAACTATTAACAAACGGGAAATTTCTAGT
The DNA here is from genome assembly GCA_008642245.1 of Bassia scoparia. Lineage (NCBI taxonomy): Eukaryota > Viridiplantae > Streptophyta > Magnoliopsida > Caryophyllales > Amaranthaceae > Bassia > Bassia scoparia. Next base: position 54,624 of record SNQN01002038.1, on the reverse strand, counting down.
CCATATCCCCTCGTAAAGACGTAAACCCACTAACTGTTATGGGTTCAGCCCATTTGTGCAATATTTATATTGCTTTGGATATTATATTTGGGCCTTTTATTTGTGAACTATTAAGTTCTATGTTTGGGTCCATTTTCTTTTTGGTCTTTTGGCTTCTAAGGGAAGCTTTTGGTGCAATTACTTGGCTGTAAGAAGGCAAAAAATATAACATTAAGATCAGAACACAAAAACACAAAATAGAGAGAGAAAGCTAGGTTTTGCAATTTTCGGATTTTGCAGCGTCAGTTTCTTTGCGCGTTAGATTGAAGGTGCTACCGTGGTCCGATTTGGCTGAAATTTTGGGAGTTTGTTCCTGACATCAAGAGTTTCGTTTTGACTGGTTTTAATAGCCGTTTGGATCTCCGGTTTGGTCGGAATTGCTACCAGAACAAACCTGCAGTTTTTGGTGATTTCTACACCTTTTGTTCTCTAATTCATCTCTTATTGTTCTTGGTTGTTGTTGGTGGGTGTATGAACCTTTGTATACTGTTTTGAGGTTCTTTTTCACTCAATTTATCAATAAGAGAAGTTAGAGTGGACTCCTCAAGAGGTCCCGTGGTTTTTATCTTTCACATCGAAGAGGTTTTCCACGTATAACTTGCGTGTGTTGTTTGTGATTATTTCCGCTTGTTTAATTGCTCAATTGGTACTGTTTTCTTGCTGTTTTGGTACCGCTTTACTGCTGATTTTTATTTGGTTATTATTTGAGTGATAATTTGGGTTGCTTGGTTGAGTAATTGATTGATTGTCTTAATTGAGTGACATAGTGGGTGTCGTAGTGAACCCTTCCGATCTCTACACTAACACCTAAATATTGCTTTACCAGTATTCTGACCCTAACCGAGGCATGCTAAAATTTAGAGTATTTTGGCAAATGAATGAAATGAGTTCTCCTCAAAGAAAGATGCACCCCATCCGCACGAGTATCATATCAAATCTGTTTGGAGCAATCATGATGAGTTTTGTAAGTGTGTCTAGCTTTTACAATTATCTATGGTGGTGTGGATATTATGGCCGACTCAAACTCATCTTGAACTAAACTTGTTCGTTGGATTAATAAGATAGTTAATTTTTTTGTATAGCGGAACTAACCAACGTATTTGAGCGTTATTTTTATAATTTACAAAATGAGAACAAATATGGCATGTAATTTTTGCTAAGACAACATTTTTTACATTAATTGGGCATGAAAGAACTCGATTAACAAAGCAGTTTATGAAGAAAAGGGTCAATGTCTAAATTCTTAAAACTAGTACAAACTCAATATAAATTTCATAATCAAATTAACAAATTAAAGGAGTAATTTCATTAAACATTGTAATTTAATCAATAGTTTGAGAAATTATTGAAGAAGTTAGTTCCATACTATGAGTGCCATGAATTTTAGGATCAATATCCATGTCATTGTCAACCTCATTGTCGTCGTCACTATCATCGTCTCCATCATGAACATGATGATCATGGACAGGTCCAATAACATACTCTTTAATGGAGTTCTTAATCTTTCTTGGCTCCTTCCTTTGGCCTTTACTTTCTTTAGCATTGTTTTGTTTGTCACTGCACCATTGTGTTCATATTAATCATTACGACCTTCATCATCATTGATTCATAAATTCTTTTCACGAGATTCAGGCCTGTTAATCTCTTAATGTGTATTAGTTCTAGACATCTTATCATCCAATTTAGAAACCTATTAACATTGCTAAATGTCCACAAACAGCAGCGCTACTGTTTACGTTATGTCGTGATATACTACTACATTGTTATAAACAAAATCCACCACAATAATATGCACAAAGTATTGACATGGTTGCCAAATAAACAACAACCATGACAACACACATCATAGAAACATCTTGAAAACACACCAAACAATGCATTTTACTAATTAATACAAAAAAAAGGCAATGCCAAGTCAAAATACTAGTTAAAATTACAAGATAAGAAATGCATGCATATGCGTGTACATCCTTTGTAGAATATTTTTTCTTTTTTTTTATTGTTGTTTTCTATTATTAGATTACACTTTTTTAGATAATCTATTTATTAATTTACTGTTTTAAAATTATTTGGATAAGATACACGAAGTATATTCTTTTTATGGTTATTTTAGATTTTAAATGTTAGTGTGTTGGTATACCTTTTTATTTAGGTAATTTGTTTTTTTTTAATAAATTAATGCTATCCATTGGGCAAGCAGGTCATCACAAACATTACTCAACAAACACCCATGGGTCCTTAATGTTCATGTCACTTCCGTTTTTTTCATTATTCACAAGTGAAAGGAATCTTGTAAATAACTATAAATGTATAAGAATAAACATAGTGTTGGATCTTGTTTGATTCACATTAAATGAGTAGATTATTAATATTCAATCATTAGAATTTTTACAAATATATAACTAAAGATATAAACGATATAAAATATTCATTGAAAAACGTATAAATAGTAACTGACAGGAACATTATGGAATATAGGGAGTAGATAACATAGATTCTTTTATCAATCTCCTCCTAGATTCCAAATGAAAACAACATAGGAGAATGAATGGAGTAAAATTAACTTTTAGGTATACAATATACTATTGCATCTATTCCATCAATTTGGGAAAGAAGAAAGAAAAGGAAATAAACTCTTGAATTTTACAAGGAAATCTATACCTATTCCTTCAATTTCGTTCATGTTAGAGAGTACTGATACAAGCAGCACAGTGCTGCATTTAATAATGCAGCACAGGGGTATTTTGGTAATTTTCGGTGGGTCCGTTTGACTTTTTGTATTTATTATTTTTTTTTTTACAAATCATAGTGTGATTTACGTGTGATTTTATCATATCCACGATTCATTTTACCATATCCTAGGTTCATTTTCACGAATCTTAGTATGAGTTTGTCATATCCCACATTCATTTAATCATATCCTATCATTAATTCATTTTGTCATATCCTTGATTCATTTTATCATATCCTGGGTTCAAAATAACCAATCTTAATGTGATGTTGTCATATCCTTGATTCATTTAATCATATCCTATCATAGTGTGATTTTGTCATCATATCCTTGTTTCATTTTATCATATCATGGGTTCAAAATAACCAATCTTAATGTGATGTTGTAAATGGGCAACCCTCTCGTCGTTTTCGATCTAGTAGAGGTTTGCGTCAAGGGGACCCACTATCTCCTTTTTTATTTGTCTTATGTGCGGAGGGACTCTCTTCTTTATTACGGGATGCAGAAGCTCATAAGGAGATACATGGCTTGAAAATTGGTAGGAAGGTGGAGCCCATCTCCCATTTGTTTTTTGCGGATGATAGTTTGTTGTTTGTGARGGCCACTGAAGTTGAAGTGCAAAAAGTGATGGACATTCTTTCAACCTATGAGGTTGCTTCCGGCCAAAAACTGAATTTGGAAAAATCCGAGGTTTCCTTTAGCCGAAATTTGWGCACGGAAAAGAAAAATTTGCTTCAATTGAAGTTGTCTTTTAAGGCAGTGGAGGAACATGATAAATATTTGGGGCTCCCGACTTATATTGGAGCGTCCAAAAAGCAGATTTTCCAAACAATTCAGGATCGGGTGTGGAAGAAACTGAAAGGGTGGAAGGAAAAATGTTTATCGCAGGCGGGTCGGGAAATTCTAATTAAATCCGTTGCTCAAGCGATTCCCACTTATGCTATGYAGTGTTTCAAAATTCCGCAAGGCATTTTGGATGAGATAGAAAAAATGTGTCGACAATTTTTTTGGGGTCAACAAAAGGATGAGAGGAAGTGTGCCTGGATTTCGTGGGATAAATTGTATGCATCCAAAAGAACTGGAGGGTTGGGAATAAGGAATATGAGGGCTTTTAACACAGCCCTTTTGGCGAAACAGGCCTGGAGAATTTTGGCAAATTCGAAGTCTCTAATGGCTAGAGTTCTTAAAGGGAAATACTTCCCTGAATCGCATTTTTTGGCAGCCAAAGTTCCAGKAAATTCCWGCTATACTTGGCGATCAATTGCTTCCGCTCGTGAGCTACTAAAAAAGGGAGCAAGGAAATTAATTGGGTCGGGTRCCACTGTAAATATTTGGGAGGACCCTTGGGTCCCTCACAGACCGGGTTACAGAGTACATGGGCATCCAGGTGATACGGAGCATGCTTGTGTRTGGGTTAGTKACTTGATTTCTGAGAATAMTTGGGAYATGCAGAAACTTCATTCTATGATGTCTGATGAGGAGGTAGHTGCYATTGTTAATATCCCTCTTAGCTGGMATGTTTCRGAGGATAAATGGKGTTGGAATTTTTCAAAGAATGGTGACTATACTGTGMGGAGTGCATACTTCATYGAATTGGABGCTTTGCGACGTCCCTCCTCTTCGAGTGCTCCGGCCATTAACAAAAGGTGGAAGGTGTTGTGGGAGACCCAAGTTCCTCCCAAGGTCCGTAATTTTGGGTGGAAAGTGCTTTATGGGGCTGTTCCAGTTCGAGCAAACTTAGCACGCAAAGGCGTATGTGTGAGTGTGGTTTGTCCTGTGTGTGGGGAGACGGAGGAGGATATTCTGCATTGCTTGTTTTTATGTGGGGAAGCTGCTACTATTTGGAGGCTCTCTCCATTGCGTTTGGATGTTCGAGAGCTGCAGAATCATGGTTTAGAGGGATGGTTTGCTATCATGGAATCTCGACCTTTGGATATGTTATGGTGGAACTTATTCTGGTCAGTGGCTTGGGGAGTTTGGCTTCGCCGAAATGCTTGGTGCTTTGATCAGAAGAAGGTTCCCTCATTGGTGGTTGTGGAGAAGGBTGTTGGTTTGGTTGGTGAATTCGAGATGGGAGGGACTGTGCAGCAGCGGCCTGGGAATGGTGCGCAGCCTACTGTGCAYTGGATGCCGCCGTCTCCAGGGGTGTTAAAGCTTAATTCCGATGCGGCGTTTAYTGGGGGTGTGCTGGTTGGTTTCGGGGCAGTGGTGCGAGACTTCGAGGGCGATGTATTACTAGCTATGTGCAGTAGACAGAATGTGGTTTGCTCTGTYGATGTGGGGGAGGCTATGGCTGTTAGAGAGGCTCTAAAAATTGCGTGGGAGGCTGGCCTACGATCTCTGGTTGTCGAAACAGATTCTATGAAGGTGTTTTCGCAGTTGAAGAACAAGTGTGTTGAGGCTACTTATCTTGGCAATATTGTTAATGATATCCTTGAATATGCTAAGCAGTGTAGATTGATTTCTTTCGTGCATGTTAGACGAGATGGGAATAAAGTTGCCCATGAACTGGCTAGTCTTTCTTGTCATTTTGATGAACTCCGAGTTTGGTTAGAGGAATATCCTCCCCAAATCTCAAATTTTGTAACTTCGGATATTCTAGCTTTCAATAATTAATTTTAGTTGTTTTCTCGTCAAAAAAAAATGTGATGTTGTCATATCCTTGATTCATTTAATCATATCCTAACATAGTGTGATTTTGTCATATTTTACACTTTGATTTGCAAAAAAAAAAATTAAAATAAAATAAATGCAAAAAGCTGCTCTGACAGGGGGGCCCCACTCTGTGCTGCATTGTTTTATGCAGCACTAGGCTGCATAAATCATTTCTCCATGTTAGAAGACCGACTTTCTCAAAACATTTGTTTTTTTTTCCTTATTATTTTTCTCTCATTTTATCGTTCTCGTTTTCCATGTCGACATTCTATTCAATATTTTCAATATTATACCGAAAATAAATTTTAATTAAGAATTAGTTTATGGCTCATGCAAAGCCCAGGGTCATTAATCAATTAGTGGTACATTTATACTTCCTCAGTATCTTTTTATTTGCAACAAATCAAATTTCATGCATTTTGAGGTTAAGATTTAACAATGTAAACAAGAAAATTAATCAAAATAATTTGAACACAATTAAGTTATAATCTCATTCTTCATTGTGTTAAAATTATTTTGATTAATTTTCTCGTTTACATTGTTAAATCTCAACCTCAAAATGCATGATATTTGATTTGTTGCAATTAAAAAGATACGGATGAAGTATTATTTATGAGTGAGAGTAATTAACATCATAATTATGGATTGGTGGTAATGATATTGCTAGCTAAATCATAGATGATAGGTTCAATTCTTTGTAATTCCATATTGGATATATTGTTGGATGAAGAAAGCTTAATTAAGAGCAATAGTCATTGTGAATCCTATGTGGCACCACATTGGAGGAGGTAGGAGGTGACAAGTGGCGGATAACAAAAATCTCACTTGTGTTTTAATGAGGAGTTTAGAAGTCGCCCAATGCACGGGTAAAAAAAACTAGTTTAAATTAAAGAAAATTTTGGGGATAAATACCTAGTTTCGCCGCGTTTTTGAAAATAAATACTACATAGTTTCCAGTTTATTTTACTTAAATATCTAGTTTCACGAATTCTTTTGACAATCAATACCTAGTAACGAATGTTGGCCAAAATCCTAACGTCAGATCAGAGTTAAAAAGGTGGGCCCCACCTGCAATTGCCTCAACCACCGCCACTACCCGACCACCGCCGCTGCTATTGTTGTTGCATTGCTCCCTGGTGCGCTGCTACAACAATTCGTAACCAACGACCCAATTCAACAAAATTCTAGGTTTCAATAACAAATTCGAACAAGCCCCCCCCCCCCCCCCCAATTCAAAAAAACCCCAAATTCGAAGGAGATCAAAGGAGGCTGGAGCAACGCAACAACAACAGGAAAGGAGATCAAAGGAGATGGGTCATGATGTTGTCGTTGGTTCAATTTTGCGCTGCTGCTATTGTTTCAATTTTGTTGTTGTTGTTTCGATCGAAACAAAGGAAAGGAGGTGGTGTGGCTGTTGTTGGTCGTGTCGTGAACTCGTGGCTATTGGTGGTTCATGGTGTCACTGTAGGTGGTGGTGGGACGAAGAAGGAATGAGGTGGTGGCGATTAGGGAGTTCGAGGGGTAGTTGAAAGGAAGAAGAAGAGTGGTGGTTGGGGCTTTGAAACGCGGGTGATTGCGGTGGGGGTGGTGCGGTGGATTGGTGGTGTGGTAGTGGTGGAGATGGAGAACAAAGAAGAAAAGGAAAGGAAAAAAGAAAGCATGGAGGAAAAGAAGAAGAAAAGGAAAAAAGAAAAAGGAGGGGTAAAAATGTCATTTCACACGAACAGTGTTAAGTTTTTGGTCAAAAACTGTTAGTAGATATTGATTTATTAAAAAAAATCGCAAAATTAGGTACTTAAGTAAAATAAACTAGAACCTAGGTATATATTTTCAAAAACGCGAAGAAACTTGGTATTTATCCCAAAATTTCCTAAATTAGATTAGCTTCAACATTACTGAAATACTAGTACTCGTATATGAATTACCCGTATTGCAGTTATCCACACGAGATTTCATGATCTGAATAAAATTCTTGTGTGCAGCCCATGTGCCCAGCCTTTTTATGTGTTGATTGCAAAGTGGGATGCTAATTGCTAATTCCATTCCCTACTATTACAAATCTAAATAATAATAGAGGAAGATTATACGAAGTATATCTAGATTTGCTAGATTAAAGTGATGCAATAGTAGTGTTAGACTGGTTTCTAGTAGTATTAGTGTTAGATTTGCTACATGTTGAATCTACCACATTTTGTTCACCGTTTTTAGCCAGTGTGTTGGACGCGAAAATGGTGCGAAATATGGCTACCAAATAAATGACGAGAAGAAAAGAGCAAAGCTGCTTACCACGAGACTGCTGGTTGTACCTTACATGACCATCAAAATAGGTAGCAATCATGAAGACCAATATCCTCAGCTGCCACAAACAGAAAACATATTGTGGTGGCAAACAAAGAAGACCCCTCTGTTGAAATCACAATACCAACAAAGGCCAATGAAACAAGCGGTAAGCCTATAATCAGCATGAGCAGTGTAATTTGCAAGACATTCAAGTTCACAGTATGCTGAATGTAGATAAAGTGGCTGGACCAAAAACCCAAATCCAAGAGCTAATTAACTCAAAAATCCAAAATCCAAAATCCAAAAAAAATTAGCTTCAAGAGTTTGACCCTCTTAGATTTTGCCAATGCCAAAACAAGCTAAACACAGCAATGGTTGGTCATGCCCCTCACTCTCCAAGCTGCGTAAGCCAGCAATCTAGATACTGCAAAATTCACAATCAGATTGAAACCATTAACCCTTCATCCTTGTATAGTTGTATCACCACTTTAGTTCACATATAATCTGGAACACCATACTGAACCAGAAATGTTAAAGAGAGGAAGGATCAGTAGAGAGTAAGTAAAGCCTAATTCCAACATTAATTAGAGTTCTACTAGACCTATAAGGCTATAACAAAGCCGATAGTATTACAGTGGTCAAATTATAATTCCACATGTACTAAGCTTGCAGTCTCTAAAAATGATCGAATAGGTCATGAGTGCTATAAAGGCTGCTATGAAAATGCATCACTGCAACTTGACTTTTTTTACTACTCCGTAATACATTGACTTTCAATAAAAATTTGGGAAATTTCCTGAGGTTTGGTCTAATAGCTCAGGTACCCCTGAGCTTTTGGAATTACCTCAGGTACCCYTGAGGTTATGGGTTTATAGCTCAGATGCCCTTACTAAGCCTTTCCGTCACTGTTCCGTTACTTCTCCCATCCATTTAACCTGCCTTAACTAATTAAAACTAAATATTAAAGACACCACCACTGTAAGTCTATGACCTCCATAACCACCACCACCTCCATGGCCAAATTCATGAACTACCACCACGAACCACGAGCCACGACCACCACAAACTACCACCCTCACGAACCACCAACACTGCACGACCACTACCACTACCACATCGACCCAGCCACGCACACCTCCTTTCTCGTTCTTCCTCAACCCAGCAACCAACCAGAGCAGAAAAAATCAATCCAAAACCTAGCCACCACTTCCTTCTTCGTAATTTATTCACGAATTTTACTCATAAGATTGCATCAATTTCGAAATTGCAATCAATTTCGCAAGACAAGCTTCAATTCGGGTTGAAATTGCATTTTTTTAAAAAGGAAATCAAGGGTGGCGAGTTTGTTGTTGCGGATGAAGTTGGGTTCGAATCTGATTTGAATATGTGAAGGTGGCAGTTGATTTAGGCAACGAGGGTGGCGACTAGGGCTTTGGTTGCGAAGGTCGTGGTTTCGAATGAGAGTGGTGGTGTTTAAGGAGGGTGGTGGGTTGCAATAGCTGTACGTGGTTTCGAGGGTGACGAGTGGGGCTGTGTTTGCGAGGATTGTGTTGGCGAGTGGCCTTGGTGGCGTGGGATTGGCTGGAGGCGTGGGGTTGGGAGGTGGCTTAGATCAGGTGGTGGGTGTGGGTGGTGGTGGGGGGTACCTGAGCTGGTTCGTGGTGGTGGCTAGGTCGAGGGGATGGCAGGCCGGTTTCAAGGAGTTTTCAAGGAGTTGCTAGGTTCAAGTGAGAGGGGGCGGCGGTTTCGAGCGAGTGGCTGGATCGAGGGAGTGGTGGGTCGCGTGGAGAGCTGCGTAGGATGGCCATGGCAAGAGCAAGCAGGAAGGAGTGAAGGAGGGAGGAGGAAGAAGGGGATTAATTAATTATTTTTAATTATTAGAGTATTTATTTAGTTAATTTTAGGTGTTTAATAGAGTCATTAGTTAACTTTAACGGTTAAATGGATGGAAAACTAACGGTAAGGTTACTTGAGCTATTAGTTCCTCACGTCAGGGGTACCTGAGGTAATTCCAAAAGCTCAGGGGTACCTGAGCTATTAGACCAACCTGAGGAAATTTCCCTAAAAATTTCATTTCTTCATTCACATTTCCCAAACAAACAAGGATGTTACCCAACCAGCATTGTAGAAACGAGTTAGACAACTAGTAAAAAGTGTGTTGCAGTAAAACTGTCAAAGTGATGCTTAAAAAGAATTAGAAAAAGAGCAGCAAAAACATTCCTAAAAGAAAAGGGAGCAGAAAGAGAAGAAGAACACAACGGGGAGAGCTTGCTGAATGCTAGTATGCAACATGAAAATGCAATTCTGCCAAAGTGCCATGGAAGTATTGTTGGATTGTTAGAAAGGATAGAAAAGAATATTACTTTATAGTACATACTACATAGTGCATTTTCTCTAGATGCTGTAATTGCCACATGGAAAACATATTAAAGATAATAGCCAAAATTCTTATAAAACAAACACAATCTCTTAACCCCACATCGAGGAAGTATCAAAAGAGACTAGAACAGAACTTTTATATAATCAGCTTAAGTTTCAACTGTAACTAGTTCAAAAGCTCAGGCATGTTTCAGCTTGAACGTATGACTTTCTTGGTTTCTCCCTAAAGTGAGTCTTTTAAAAGGACTTGAGCAAAGGACACATAAAGTTTAAAATTAATCATGTGGGCTAAGTTTACAATATAACCTTTGGGCTCAATAAGTTTAAGCACTCAGGCTGAACTTGGAGTATTGAACATGAGATCAAGAGCTCTAGCTTGATATTGGTTGCCTATAGCTCATCGAGCTCGAGCCAATATTTGTTGTTGTAAGCTCATTGAGCTCGAGCTGAGTTATTAATCCTTAACGAGCTTATATAACAGCACAAGTTGTGGCAGGCAGCCACAACATCCCCTACAACTTATGGCAGCCAAAGGAGCACAATTTCTTGCAGAACTACAAAGTGCACAAGAATCCCACATAAAATGAGTTTTTCACATCTGGCATAACTTAATTGATTTATATTTGAAGCGTCAATGGTAAAGGAGCCAGAAGCACATAAAGTGATTAATCATTCATATCCTATAACCATACACTACTGATATACTTTCATCAACTCGCGTGCAAGTAGAAGAAGAATCTAATACTTTGATTAATATACCAATTAAGCATTGTAAGCAACTTAGCATCGTTTATACAAGACTTGCCAAGTCCTGATCATTTTACAGCAAAAAAGGTTACATCTTGAGATTCTTGACACATAGAGACATAACATAACAAAGCAGTACAACAGAATTAAGTGCTAGCCCCAACTGACCATCTAGATCATCAAAATAGGAGCTGAAGGATATTATTTTCAGAATTGCTGTGTAGCATTATGCCAACAACACTCCAATAATTATACTTTTTAGTAACTGTATTATTCTTTTAAAATAGAGGCCTAGAGGGATACACCACAGTTGATTTTAGTTGATTCTTTTAAAACAGTCCAATGATTGAAATTAATGCACGCAAGAAGTTTATACTTACATTACATGCAGCCGCTAACAAAGTAAAGTAGTAGCGTCTTCAATAAGCTCACAATTTCAGCTTGAACCCCGTAGATAGAAAATCATCCCTAGCATTTCTAAAGAAAAGAAAGGAAAGTTTCAGACGTAAACTAATTTCATTACAAACAATATGGTTTCCGAGATGATAGATTGATGGCAATGCATACCAATAAAATTCAAACATACTTTGTATAAAGTATAGTGTCTACCTCTGAAATCTAAAAGCAAAAGAAACCAAAAGATAGGGAGAAAAATAACATGCAAAATGAAATTATAAACAGCTTCTGAAACATAGTTCATACTACATATTAACTCAACTTAAGGCTACGACTTCAAGTCAAAACATTCTGAAAATAGAAAAGGTGCTACTTTGGAGAGACGTGGGAAATGTCAGTACTGACCTCTTCTCTCTGAATTTCTAATGGAAATCATAGCTAGAGAAAGCATAATCACCGATAGAGCAATAGAAACAAACTTGCAAATTACTACAGAGTACTAAAAATCTACAATAGGATAAAAAAACTGAAGCATGATTCAATGAAATATGAGTATGGCCTAAAACTATAGGCAACAACCAAGAACCAAACAAGTCACAGTGTCACACAACAATCCAAAATAAGTGATTAAATACACATGACTCAAAGTCTCAAACTCATGATACCAAGAACAAATGTGGATTTGGAAGCAGAGAAAGAGATGCAATATAGCTGAAAAATGTGCTTACTTCTTGCGGTTTTCCCTTGGCAAGGTTTCCTTTTCAGACAAAACCTTCTTATCTTCGATGGAAACAAGGCTTCCCAGAAAAAGCCCTGTCTTCAAATTTGCATTAGGCAGTCGATGAGCAGTGACTCTCTCAACGGTTTTGGTCTCCAGATCATACCAACAGTACCCCGAACCATCTATCTCCAACAAGATTTTGCTCCCATCGTTCGAGTAAACAAGAGTCCTAACAAATTTATAACTCCCAATATCTTCCGGCTTGCGAATACTTAACAACTTGACCCAAGACTCTTTGTTTCCATACTCCGTCATCACCCACAATTCAACATGTTTAAGCACCCGAGACTCCAATTCATCATCCAAGTCCAAGTCCGAGTCGTGATCATACTCATCAAGATCATCACATCCATAATGATTAATCAACAAACACAAACACCCACTTAATTCTGCCAGCATAAAGACCGTTTTCATGGAATCAGTCTTAAACTTGTCATCATAATTGGGGCAGTCCATAACCGAGAAAGTCTCATTTCGAACATCAAACTTAGCAATGAAAAGACAATCAGAATACGAATGCTGAGTAACCACATAATGTAAACCCTCGCTAACAAGAACACCATCATAATAACCATACCTTGAATACATTTCCATGAATCATTTTTGAGACTATAAACCTGAGCTTTGTTGCTGGAATCCTCCATTTTTCCAAGCCCCTGAACAATCTTCAACACCTTGTATTCGTCGTTCTGGCGATCGTACCCGAACCCGAACACCGTCAAATTAAGAGTAGAGGATGGAAAGCCATTCGAAGGAAGCTAACGATGCGAGTTAGTGAGAGGATTGAACAAAACGACGGTGGTTTTGGGGAGGTTGGAGGAAAACGACGCCGTTGCAGGTTCCCACCACATTGAAAGGTTTGGGTGTGAGAGGGTTATAGGCCTTCGAAGGCTTCGAGAATGAGGAGGAGAGGCGGTCGAGTTGGAAAAAGTGGAGAGATGAGTGGTCCACTGACACGAGGAGATGAAAATCGGAGGATGAAATTAGGGCTTGATTGAGGTGGGATTTGATGAGAGTGGGGGTTTTGATTAAGGATTGCCATGTTTTGCAGACGCATTTGAAGCGGAAAACCGATTTTACTGGTAAATGTGACAGAATTTTGATGATAATGTCTGATGGGAGCTCCGCCATTGCTGTTCAAGTTTGAGCTTCAGGGGTTTACGTTAGCAAAAATTGTCAAACTCCTACCTTTTAATTGCAACATTTTGAAAACTCTCACCTTTTAGTTCATTTTTTTTTTATTCTCTCACCCTTAATTGCACCATTTTTTTGTAAACTCTCACCTCCTTCACATTCCGTTACATTTTCTGTTAATTTGAGAGTTAATTTGGTCATTTCCTCCTCATTTCTTTCTTATCTCTCTCATCCTCTTCGACACTCCAATGACTCCATTCATTTATCTTCCTCTTCTTCTTCACTGCAATCTATTCATCATCTTCATCTTTAATTCCTTCATTTTTTTACTTCTTTCTCTCTCTTTCTGAACCTATCAATCTATCATCACGAGTAACACAAAAGTTTTGATTTAATTGAAACCCATAATTCATTTAGTATTAAAATCTGACTCAAATCTATACATGAATGCAGCATAAAAGCAGTAAAAGTGATGAAAGTGCAAAAAGGGGGAAACAAACTAAACCCAGAAATCAATGAAAAATTAGAAACATACCAAAAAAATTAGAAGGGTAGATTAATCATTTATGAATAAGTGCTTGAGTTTGTTGCAATGGATTTAACAAAGGTATTGAAAGAATGATGACGGGATTGATGGGTTGATGAGAGAAAAGGAAACGGTGAAGTTGAAATGGCAACAGTGGAGTTGGCAACTAAATAAAGGTAATTAATTGAGTTTATTTCAGTTTTTGGATGAAATTTAATAAGATGATCTTGGTTCAAGTTCAATTACCCTTAATTAAAGGTAAAACGATTCAAACACAACCACCATTTTTGGAGTCAGTGTGTTTCGGAGGTGTAATCAATGGTGGCCCACTCATGGTGAAATCGAAGAAGATAGAGAAAATTCAGTGAAAATGGAGTTAATACAGCATTGAAGCAGATGAATTATTGACTAAAGGGTGAGGAAGAGGAAGAAGAAAGAGAAGAGAATGAGATTTCGAGGGACGTAGTGAGTAGTAAGAAAGAAAAATAAAGGAAAAGACGCATTTGCCCCCATATTTAACAGATTTTGCTAACGAAAGTAACGGAGGTGAGAGTTTATAAAAAATGGTGCAACTAAAGGTGGGAGAATTAAAAAAAATGGACTAAAAGGTGGGAGTTTCCAAAATGTTGCAACTAAAAGGTGGGAGTTGACAATTTTTCCTTTATGTTATGTTGGTGATAAAAACAAACTGAATTACAAACCACGTACTACTCCACAAGCTAATAATGAGGAATCGTCATCATAATATCACCACTAACAAACTCATATCTCTATTATCTCTATTATATAAGTCAAGAGAGGAGGTGTCCCTCTTAATTACTATATTACCCTCTTACATACAAAAAATAACCAAAAAAACATTCCTAAAACAATCCAATTTATTCTAATTAATGCACGATAATCTATATTCTATACTACTCCCTTTGTCTTTATTTATTTGCTACATTTGCTTTTTCACAGTTTTCGAGACACAACTTTAAACACTAATATCTCAACTTATATATATGAAAAAATGATAATTATTATATATTTGAAAAGTACAAATTGAGACGAATCAAATAAGATCAATCATGACTATATTTTTCTTTATGTATACAAAACTAAAGACAGTTTAAGTTAGCAAATGAATAGTGCTACAAGTCAAAATGTAGCAAATAATTAAAGATGAAGGGAGTATAAGACAAGCGGATCAACGTGGGGATGACATTTTTCACTCCGTGGTTCGCTGGTCTTATAGCATAATATAATATCGTAATAATTATTTGTATATAATTGATATATGTTTTTATTTACTAGTGTTACACGGCGCGCGTGTGCGCGCGCCATGTTCCACTTTATTGTATTGATAAATTCTCGGTATTCTCAAAACAAAATTTAAGTGAATAATATTAAATGATGATAAAAGTTAAAAGTTAGTATGGACAAGTAGTGTATTTGTAGATAAAAACCATCCATTTTTTTGGTTCCATATTCTCAGATTTTGCTCAATTTTCCAAGTAAACAATAGAAATGATTTTCTCAACATAGGTTCAATGTAGAAAAAACTATCAAAATAGTTCATATTGTTGCCACCAAAAGTTATCTTGTTTTCTTATGCAATCAAGGGATACTGAAATGCATACCTATATGTTTGAATGATCCAAGGTCATGGAGTATATCCAAAAGGACCAAAACTTTTAATAAACTAAATAATGCTTCCGTTTTTAATTGAAAATATGCTTGAATTGTAACTTTAATTTTGATCTTATTCTGCAATACACAGTTATACAATTTCATTGACAAAAATGATGTGTAATCTAAAATGTTGTATACAAATTAATAATGACATATCATTATGGTTAGCCATCCAACAATTTTCATTTCAGCAGTCTTCTTTCAATTGCAGCTTGCAAGTGCCGAGGGTCCCTATATGAACCGGGGCCATCCTGAAGATTTCTGGGACCCTGCGCTCCAAAGCTGGGTCTGCATCACGACCATTGTATGTGAAGTTCCTGTCCATTATAGCCTTCCTCACTACAGATACAACAACAAAATGAGTTATAATGTCATCAGAACTTAGACGAGACTAACACAACAGAAGAATAATGCAACCAAAAACCAAACATATGAAAGTCGAAGCATGATCAACATTTATCCTCCCTTGAAAGTTTTTTTTATAACATGTAATCTTTTATCTGCTATATACTTTCTTCGTATCTTTTTAATTGCAACAAACCAAATTTCACGCATTTCGAGGTTGAGATTTAACAATGTAAACAAGCAAATTATTCAAAATAATTTTAACAAAATAAAGAATGAGATTATAACTTAATTGTGTTAAAATTATTTTGATTAATTTGATCGTTTATATTGCTAAATCTCAATCTCGAAATGCGTGAAATTTGGTTTGTTGCAATTAAAAAGATACGGAGGAAGTATATACTTCGCAATCTCTACTTCTGGTCTCTTTTTTCCTAGAAAATTTTCTTAATTTATAAATCATCCATTCCATGTAATCTGTGATGTATTTTATCCTTGCCATGATAAAAGATGGAGACACAAGAAAATCACACTATGCAAATAAGAAAATTTATTGCCTCAGGAAAATGTGAAGTGTCCTTGAGAGCTTACCATTAAGTTGCGCTCCTGTATGATCATCTCTCTTGACAGGGCGCGAGTTTGGTGTTGCTCTAGTAGACTAAGATGAGTTAGGTCTAGGCGTTTGTGCCATATTTCCTCCAATAGAAACCCTTCTATTGTTTCCTCCTCCCATAGACAATCTACCTTTCTTAGCACACTTCATCGGGCTGGGCTTAGAGCCAAAACGTAGCTCTTGTTCTGCCATCATTTTCCCTTGAAGTTTCTTTTGTTCCTGAAATTAGATGTGATGATGCATAAGTTAAAAACATGTATTTTGAGTTCATGCACTTCACAACAAAAAAACCAGCAACTCTTTATAAAGTTATTCGAAGGAAATTTCAATAAAAAGTGAAGGATTCAATGCTCTTCATACCCGTTGTCGCTTCCTGTCCTGTTCCTTCTCCTGACGTAGTAAGATGCAGTCCTCAAGCATAGATTGAAGAGGAATCTGATCATTACATCCGAATTTAAACAATCAGATTAGGGAATAAGAAAATGAAAAATATGTAAGAGGATTTTTCTACAAAGAATATTTATACTTACACCATCATACAGGAACTGAAGACCTCTTTCTTCCTCCCAATTTTGAGTTTTTGGAGCCAGAGCCTCCACCATCCCTACATAGCATTATAAAAACATTAAACTCGCACAGATATTCCTTTTAGCTAATTATATTAGAGTCGAGAAATCAATTAGTTCAAGATTCACAACAAAAACAATAGTCTATAGTGGTTAAACTATTTGAACTTGGATAGACTACATAACCGAGAACTAAAGAATAAGGAACTTGGAGGAAAGCATACTGTAATTATATCTACCTGGAAGCTTATTAGCAAATTTTCGAGCTTTCTCTGCACGTTTGAGAATGAGATGAGCACCTCTTCCTGCATTGTATCGGTTTTCATCCTATAGTAACATTGCATCACAGATCAACACAATACAAAGATGATGAGAAGGAGAAACACCACACGAATCATAAAAGCACAATCGCACCTCAGAGAACCCTCAAGTGGCCCTGAAAGCTCTGCTACTAAGCACAAAGTCTGTGGTGTTGGCCTTACCAACGTGAATGTCAGTCACAACTATCTCTGTCCCTCTTGTATTGCAAACATCACTGTTCTTGCATCTTATCTGCTCAACACAACAATTCATCTCACTTGATATGTATAGCTAAGTAATTGCATTTAAACTTAACAATAATTATAAAATTCATTCAACCATGCATAGTAGGAAAGTGAATACTTGTATTCAACTTGTATAATTGCAAGCTTTCATGAAATATCTAGTTTTGCACAAATGTAACACTGTAAAATTGGGAATTGAGTTCTTTCCACTTCCCCAGAAAAATAACACTCTTGTTCATACCAATAATACTTTACCAATTGTCCAATTTGTTCAATATTCTCACATTGAGATTTTTACCGATATCACCATTAATTCAACCATGAAAAAACAGTTACTGACATTATTAAAGGCAGAAATTAGCTTAAAAATCCTGTAAAAAAGTCCATTTAACTTAATATCAACTTAACTACACAGCAAATGCAGAGCAACTGCTGAGAACACCAAATCTGTACTCAGAATAAAACTACACTCAGTTATAATACTGTAGATGCACAACACTAAATAAGCAAACCACAATTCACTCCCACTTCAAAAAATCACAAAAAAAGCTAAAAAATTACAACATTTTTTAAGAGTAGATCTTTACTCATTTAATGAAGATACCTGAAAGCAAGCACCACAACCTTCACCATTCTTGTACAGTGAAGATTGAGCAGAAGCAACATGTCCACCATACAAGTTCAGAGCCAATGGACCATACCCACATGCTCCACCTGCATTATTCCAACAAATTAAAGCTTAATTACCCACTTCATTTCCTGACTAAATTTCATCTGGGTTTTCATCAATTAAGCAAAACTTCAAAAATTATCATCCGGGTCCCAAAAAAATCCAATCTTTGTATGAAAAATGAAGCCCTAAAAGAGAAATTTAGTAAAAACTTACCAGAAAGTCCAATCTTTGTACTAAGCACTTGCCATGACTGACATTAGATCCAAGCTGTTGCAAACTTTTAGTACAAAGATCCAAGTTGTTGCCATGAGGCCCATGACTGACACAAATTGGGGCTTTGTCACAGTCTTGCGGTAGTAGTTAACACATGCTATAACAAAGTTTGCAACTTGAAGTGCATTTCAATTCAAAGGATATTTGCTTCCTAAAATGCTTAGTACAAAGATCCAAGCTGTTGCCATGACTGACATTAGATACAACCATTGCAATGAATTCAAACTCAATTACCCAATCAAAAATTCCAACCCCAAATACAACAAAAATTAACCTAAAAAATCCAAATTAGTTGAATCAAATTAAAATTAATGCTAAACAAAATAACCTCATTAGAATGACCAACAATCGAACAAGAAGGGCAAAAATCAACCAGAAATCTCAATACCCAGAACATAGAATCGAGTAATAAAATTCTAATAGAAAACCTAGAAAGCCATAGATCTAACAATGAAAACAAAATTAAATCAGCCTAAATTAAACCACAAATCAACCATTAAAAMGAWTAAAGAAAACGTACCTAGATCTCGCAACAACAGAAACCATMCATGACTGAAACTTCGACACCAATCGCAGCCACAACCCACCCCACAACTAGCAGCCACTGAACCTCACACCCCCATCACTAACACCCCCTTCCTTCACATCCTTTTTCGTGCCCATAGGTCGCATGCAGGCAACACTACCCACGCACACGCCGCTAATCAACACCAATGAGCAAAACCAGAGCCGCAACACCCTTCTCCGGCCCCATGGGTCGCACTAAGGAAGCATCATCAGTGACCAACCACCGCCCTCAGCACCAACACCCATCACTACTCATCTAAAACATCCACAACCCTTTTGAACGCGAAAAATGAAAGGGGAAAACCACGGTGGAAAACCAGGGAGAAAATTAGGGGTGAAAGCAGAGATGAAAAGAGGGGAAAGAGTGTCGTGAGCTTGCTTGTAGAGGGTGATGGACAGCAACCACGAAGAAGAAACCACGTGGTGTCAAATGGCGGGCCATGTGTAGGGTATACATGTTTGGGGGTGAAGGGTAAAATTGGCACTGCACTGTTCATTATGAACAGTACCCGCTAAGGGGCTTTTTTCTTTGTTAGGATTAGGATATTTTTTATGAAAGTGTGTATTTAAATGATTTGTTGTTATTTACTCATTGATTTTTTAATTTGGATTTTTTTTAAAAAAAGGAAAAAATGGAAACTAATAATCTCACCTTTTGGTGATCTGCTCTCAATAATCCGACCTCAAAGTAATTGCAGAATAATCCCAACTTTTAGGGTAATCTTCCCAAAATAATCTGAACTCTCATTTTCTTACATAGAATAAGCCGAAAATGGATCAACATTGAGACTATTCTGTAATTACTTTGAGGTCGAATTATTGAGAGCAGACCACCAAAAGGTGAGATTATTAGTTTCCATTTTTCCAAAAAAAAAAACACTATAACATTATTGTACGGGGTGTATAACATTATTGGTCAGGTACAAATTGTAGGATTTTCATCATGTGTGTAATCAATTGTGTATAGTATCTTATTCAAGTGTCTAATTAAATTATAATACGAAATACTTGATTTTATAAAGCAAACTTAATATTATCAGACTTTATGAACCCTGCATTGCACGGGTATTATACTAGTTAAGTTAATGAAGCAATTAATTATATCATTCAACAATTATAAATCAATTAATCATAAATTGAAAAATAATTAACAATTACTATTCAAATATTCAAGCAATCACTACAACTAATCGTGAAATTAAATTATTTAGAAAAGTTATTTTTCAATTGCACACTTTAAAAAAAAATTGAAATATCAATTGCAAATGCATTATACTACTAACTTAAACTATCAAATCTAAATTTTGCTCGCATGCATAGTGTGCAAAAAAAGCTAGTACGGAGTATAAGCCAAGGGAGCAATGGTGTCCCCTATTAAAAGACGTAAAAACCCTAAATGATGTAAAAGACTTAGGCTCCGTTTGTTTTGATGGAAAATATTTTCTCGGAAAATGATTTTTCTTCCTCATTTAGTTTCCTTTGTTTGTTTTGGAAAGGGTAGAAAATCATTTTCCTCAAAATTGAAAATGTCACTTTGGAAAAGGAAAACCATTTGCTTTTTGTAGACAAGGAATGCCACAATTTCCTCCTCACTTCTTACTTCTCCCTTATTCATTCCCCCATCCTTCCTTCATTTCTATTTCATTTTTCATTTCCTTCATGAGTTTTCCTCCAATCAAACAAACAAAGGAATTTTCTTTTAATTCATTGTTTTCCATTGAATTTTTTTTCCTAGAAAATGATTTTCCTCTTCTATTTTCGTCTCATTTGGGCTCAAGGGGGGCTTGTCGACGATTTAGGGCCATAACCCCTCCTTGCCGGTGAGTCACCCATCCTATCCTCTTTCATATGTGTGGGTTAGTTGCAGCGTGTCTCCGACTGTTACAGACTGAACACTCCCAAGTTGCTGCAAATCGTGGGTTGCAATGTGTCTCCGATCGTTACGGACTAGACACTCCCAGGTTGTTGCATATTGTGGTTTGCGATCTTCTGGTGTGGGATCCTTTGATCGGTTTGGTTCTTTAGCGTTTTGAAAACCTTGGTTGATTTCATCTCATCTTTGGTCTTCAGGGGTGGTTTTCGACGCTGAGTGTACCCCCGATGGAATGGAGTCGTTTCAATTTCAGTGTGTGGTGGGCAGTTCGTTGTGCGTGCTCACGGAAGAGTCGTTTGTGGTGCTTTGGTTTTGTTCAGTCTTGTTAGTTTAGTTTTAGATTTTTGGTGTTTTTGTCTTTATTCTTTTCTGGTTTGGTTTTACTATTCTTCGTAATGCAGCCTTTTGTTTTCTTATCTTTCCTATTTTGTTTTGGTTTTCTTAGGTTTTGGTCTTTTATTGTTTTTAGTTTTTTATTTAGAGTCGTGTTGGGAATATGATTTTGCTCCAAGAAGATCTAATTTACAGTGCAGTTGCTTATACCGTAATATCTACATCACCGTGGTGAGAAGATTTATTTAAAGATGCATTGACATAAAAAGATTTCACATGGTTTCAAGTTTGGAACTGTCTTTGTGAAGATGAGCGTGAATAGAAGTAGTTTTAGGTATTGCGGCTATGTTTCTGTATCTATGATGTTTTAGGTCTTTCTTTTTTGTGCTCCAATGTTGATGTAGATGCCGAGATTACTATTATTTGAATGAATTTATCTTCCTCGTCAAAAAATAATTACTAAATCACTAATCAAAGTTGGTTTAGATGGTAAATAATGCATTGCCTTGTTATGTCGTCATGGAGGTTACAAGTTTGAATCTAATTCAAAGAATAATTTTGTTTGTTAAGTAATAACTTTACGTTGCGCCTTTTAATATATGTTGTTATAGATTTTTTTGATTTGGTCTAATTTAAAATTTTTGTAGTTGTTTTTTATTCTTGATATTTTCTGATTTAAATTGATTATTTTAAAATTGGTCTGAACTTTTATTAAAATAAACATTACAGTGCTTAAATAGGTTGAACTGAATGCTTGAACAGAATAACATGTAAATATCGTTTAATCCTTATACTAACCCCAACCGAGCATACTTAACTAAAAAGTATCTTAGTAAATGAGTTCTCTTAAAGAAGAGATGCACCCTATTGCATGAGTATCATATCAAATCTCTTTAGAGCTGTCAGAAGGAGTGTTAAAAGTTTAAAACTTAAAACGTGTCTAACTTTTACAACTTCTATTTATGGTTTAGTCTAGCACGCAGACTCAAAATCATTCTGAACTAAACTTGTTGATGTTGGGCTTTGTGTAGTGTAGCCCGGCCCAATGGAAGAGTGGTTCATGAGATTAATAAGATAGTTGAGTTTTTGTGTATGGTAGAACTAACCCACACAGTAAAACATTATTCTTGTAATTAATCTCTTGTTAACAAATGTGGCATGTTCGATTGCACATAAGATATTTCGTATGTGTTAATAGTTTATAAGTCACTTAAAAAGGGTGTTCAATAAGGAAAATTATTTATGGACATTATGGTAAAGTTGTCAAGGTGAATGAGTAGTTGAAAGAAATCCTTTAGATGAAGTTGTCGTTTAAGGTTGTTGAAAGACATGAAAAATATTTAGAATTACCAAATTTCGTTGGGAGTTTTGTTTTCCAAACAATTCAAGAAAAGGTCATGAAAAAGCTCAAAGGGTGGAAGGAGAGGTTCTTATCACAAGCGGGTCGTGAGGTCCTACTTAAAACTGTGGCACAAGCTATTCCTACCTACGCTATGCAATGTTTTGAAATTCTCATTGGTGTCTTGAGTAAGATTGAAAGAATATGCCACAATTTTTTTGGGGCCAACGTGGACACGAGAAACAAATGGCATAGGTAAGCTAGGAAAAACTATATGCTTCAAAAAAAAGGTGAATTGGGCTTTTGAAACTTGAGAGCTTTTAACAAAGTAATGCTAGCGAAGCTAGCGTGGCGTATCCTAACTAATCATACATCTTTAGTGGCGAGAGTGCTGAAAAATACGTATTTTCCTAGCATGAATTTCCTTAAGGCTAAGGCTAATCCTACAACGAGCTACACATGGAAAACTATTTGTTTAGCTAGAAATTTAATTGAAAAGGGTGTTTATCGAATGATAGGAGATGGATGTACGATTGGCATATGGGAGGGCCTATGGGTACCATCTTTACCGAATTTCCGGATATTTTCAAATCCACAAAGTGAGTATCGTAGCAGAATCCCGTTTTGGTGCGTGACATAATATAGGGTGATGAATGGGATCTAAATGTGCTGAGTTCTTGTCTGTCAAAATGGGAATTGAAAGTTATTTCGTCTATCGAATTACCTGAATTCCCATGTCAGGATAGCTGGTGTTCGGTGCATACAAAAGATGGTTCATTCTCTGTTAGGGGTGCCTATTACATAGCGCTGCAAGAGAGACATGTATGTAGATAAAGCTTCTAGTTCGAAATCAATAAGGAATAAGTTGTGGAAATACATATGGGCAGTAGAAAATTCTCACCAAAATTCGTATCTTTGCTTGGAAGATGGTTCATGGAGGCCTTCCTACTTGTGTTATGCTTTCTAGACAAGCCTTCCCATCGACTGCATATGTCAAGTTTGTGGGGAGGAGGAGGAAACAATTGGGCATGCTTTATTTGAGTGCAGAGAAGCTAAGATAATCTGGAAAATGTCAACGATTAGATTAGATGTGGAGGCAGCTGCTCGTGATGAGGTCAGGGGTGGACGCAGGTTTTGAAAATTGGGTATGCACCATCCAACGGACCAAAAATTTCGGTTCATCGGGTCGGTTACAATTAAATAAAGTAAGAACAGAAATAATAATGTCATACATATGCCAAATTGTCAATCTTTAAATACAATAAAACCATGTGAAATAAATACTTAAAACTATTACAATTGTTGTCTACGAGTTTTCATATTTTGAAATCGTTGAACAATCGATTCCAAACTAACATTTTCATAAAAATTAAAAAACAGCAATATTTAACTCATAAAACACCAACAAATCAATAAAATCAAACTTACTAGCTAGCTTCAATCACATGAATACATAAATTTTTCCATAAAAAACAACACTAGATAGCCCATTCAAATTTGAAAATTAAATTAAAAGAACAACAACAAATCATAAACAATGTAATTATGCAAACATAAGTACTACATAACATGTTTCATATCAATATCAATTAATTGAACCACCAATTCACCAAACATCAAACCAACAAATCCAACAATTCACAAATTCAATATACAATTTGTTTCAATTCAAAAATGAACAAGTGAACAACAATACAAGTATACAACATCAACCAAGTAACCTAACAATTAATTAATTTATAAGTTATAACTTATAAATTGCAACAATAAATCAACAATTTGTGAATAAAAAAAATTGAACAAACCCTAACCTAAGAGGAGTGAGAACACCCAACGACTGAGAGAGTGAGAGGCCACAGACGGGACTGCAGAAGTAGCGAACGACCATCGACGAGTTGCAGTAGGACGACCGACGACGGCAGGGTGGCAGCACGCAGGCAGAAGCAGCCCAACACACAGGACACATCAGACAACCCAAAAAAAGAAAAAGAAAAGAAAAGAGAGAGAAAAAGAATATATGGAGAGAGTAGGTGAGGGAGTGAAATGAGTGATTTTTCCCAAACCCCTGCAGCTTTCCCTTCCCTTGCTTGCGCGTGACTTTCATTTTTTTTTTTAAAAACCGCCTGATTTTTTTTAAAATACTGGTAGGGCACGTGACCTACCGTGTCCTACACTACCTCCGCCCCTGGATGAGGTGGCTAGCTAAATGGTTGGATTATCTAGCTTGTACATATAGCAGCCAAGAGTGGTGTTCCTTATATTAGTGTCTAGCATGGCATATATGGATAAGGTGTAACAAATGGTGCTTCGAGGAAACGTTGATGCCAATTCCGATGGTGCTCATGCGAGCTCAAGAATTGATAGGGGAATATGCGAAAGCAAAGGAGTTCAGGAGGTCTATGATTGAAAGGCCTAACACTCAGGTCTTAGATTGGCAACCTTCTAATTTGGGTCTGTACAAAGCTAATTCCGACGTTGCCAGGACTGGTTGGATTGGGGGTGTGTGGTGAGGGATGCTCGAGGCGAAGTAATGTTAGCTTGCTGTCATGCCTTGCCTGCAGATGTGCCTCCTGATGTAGCTGAGGCTATGGCTTTGCGTATGCTCATTCATACATCTTGGGAAGCAGGATTAAGGGATCTTATACTCGAGCCAGATTGTGTGAAACTAATCAATGCTCTAAATAAGTATTGAGATGACAAGTCTAGCTTTGGTTTAATTGTTAGAGATATTAGGCTCTATGCGACCAAGTGCAATTCTATTTCGCACTCCTTTGTGACTCGAAACGGAAATCGAGTAGCCCATAATTTAGCTAGTATTGGTCGTAAGTATATGCAATTGAGGGTGTGGATTGAAGAAGTTCCTTGCGAGGTTCTTCCCTTTGTAAGTCATGATTTGAATTAAGAGTTTTCCCGTCAAAAAAAGGGGAAATGAGTAGCTAGGTACATATTAACCTTTTAATCTTGTTGTGACAATTTAAGGGTGAAATTTTATGTACAATATGGTAAAATTTTAAAAAGGAGGCTTCCAAAATTTATATGGTTCTTCAAAATTCGTATTTTTTTAATAACTCTAGATAGGTAATTTGAAATAATTTAATTACTCTTAGGAAAGGGTGATTCACTACCCCTTTTGGATTAATAGCTAGGGACATTCTTGAATACTCTAATTTGGGGAATACTATTTAAAGTCCATTTTTACTGGAATAAAAGTCCAACTTTCAAGCCTTTTCCCTTAAATACCCCTATCTCCTTCCTTCAACCCATTCGACCCTAATTTAATTTATCTCTCTAAAAAATCAATCACCACCCATACCTTCACCACCAACAACCACCACATCATGGACTCTAACCCTAACAAAGCCACCGGAAACTCGAAGGAGTCGTTAGTCAATGCCGCAGCTGCACTTTTTCGGAGGATGGAGGCGACGACCACCGATGATGGCACCTCGTCACTCACCACGGACGGTGGAGCAACCATGGGAGTGTAGGTTGGTTTTCGTTTTTTTTTAAGTCCAACGCCTACCATAGCCGAAACCACCATGGTCTGGACGCTTAGGGCAGGCGCCAGACCCATGGTGGTTTCGGCTATGGTAGGCGTTGGGTACCCCAGCAACCCTAAAAAAAATAGTAATTAATTTTAATAAATTAATTATTATTTTGTTTAAATAAATTGATTATTCTACAAATTTCCATGTTTAATTCATTTGATTTTTTTGATTTCCATGCTTAATTCATGTTATTTTTTTTTTAATTTGCATGCTTAATATGTTATTTATTTAATTTGTATCCATAATTCATGTTGTTTAAAAATGCTTTTTTTTAAAAAAAAAACGAGAATTTTAAATGCTTAAATAATGTTGTCGGTTTATAATTTTCTAAATAATATTATTTAATTGAAGTTATATATTTGAAGTACCTTACTTGATTTATAATAATATGATAATTACCTTACTTGTTGTTTAATTGAAATATGATAATAATAATAATAATAATAATATGATATTAAATTGAAGTTATTTATTTGAAGTTATATGATAATTACCTTACTGGTTGGTTAATTTGATTAATGTTTCATGTCATAATTGTTATTTTATTATTTTTAGTCATTGAGAATTAGATTAGATTAAGTCATAAATTATTATTTTAAGGTTTATAATTGGTAATAAATTTTAAATTAGATTAGATTAAGGATATAACTAGATTTATAATATTAATTAATTATTTTAAGGTTTTTCATGTTTAACAAATTGAGAATTAGCCAGTTCTTTCGTATTCTAAACTAGTTTTTTTTTTTTTATAATTTAGCCTCCTCGTCACGGTGCGGGGAAAGGACAGCTTAAGCGTCAACCCGTGGAGGATGACTTTGGTCCGCGACATCTGCGTTCGCGTGGCGTATCTGACCGTACGGAGGGACAAGCCTGGTCGAGATGTGCGACGAAAGTTGCATATGTCCAGTCACGACAAGGGTCAAATTAGTGGCGATCAGGAGTTCCATGATGACGACGACGACGACGATGCTGATGATGATGCAGAGGATGACGCTGATGCCTTTCGATGCTGAAATAGAGCATCAGTTGGAGACGGATACTGTTGGTCAGTGGTTGGTGTCTCAGGGTTCTAGAGGCCGATTTGTTCCTAGGGAAGGCAGCTCTTGAACCACAAAGGCTCGTAAGGCTGCAATGGGTGCGAAGGGTAATGATGAGCGTGTCACTGATCCGGTTCCCGGTGGTCCTAATGACATTAGTTTGTTTCCATTCATCGGCGGTCATGTTGCGCTCGAGATTTGGAATGGCAGTCATCCTAAGGCGTTGAGGTGTCATAACAAGTACACACTGGCCGACGAGCTGAAGAAGAGTTGGATGCAAAATTTGCGTCATCGATTGCAGGAGCTTATTCGTGAGTCCGGGCTTTGGGAAGTCCCCTTTTGTATCTTTGAATCTGTTGACTGGCCGCTCATAACGACTTTCGTTGAGAGGTGGCATCCTGAGACAAACAACTTCCACCTACCTTTCGGTGAGATCAGACGACTATTATGCTTCATGATTCTATTCTTCAGCTTCTTAACACAACAAGTCTGACCGACAAAGATATGACGAAGACTGCAGTTTGTTGTAGGACTGTTCTTGACCATTGTCATAATGTGGACCGCGACGAGGATACACAGGTAGCTGCCATTTTTTCTCTTATAGTGGGTGGTCTCTTATTCACTGATAAGAGTTCGTTGTGGATGCAAAAACATGATATCACTAATCATTTTTACGACCGGGGGGGGGGGGGGGGGTCRTGACGTCGAGCTGTCGGTAACCCTCCGCATACACCATTAGTCCATGGTTGTGCTTGCCACGATCAGTCATTGTCTTCACCCACCACACCTCACCCCTCGATGTCACTTTCAGTTTAAATATACATCCAACACCCTTTCTTTTTGTATGTCTACGCTGAGTTGTCTCCATATCTCGGGGCTCCTTCAACTTCCAACGGTCACAACGAAGGTAGATGTCAACCCTCCTATTACGAGCTTTGACAG
Organism: Bassia scoparia; assembly: GCA_008642245.1. Taxonomy (NCBI): domain Eukaryota; kingdom Viridiplantae; phylum Streptophyta; class Magnoliopsida; order Caryophyllales; family Amaranthaceae; genus Bassia; species Bassia scoparia. Next base: position 26,628 of record SNQN01002038.1, on the reverse strand, counting down.
TGTCAATCACCAAGAAGAAGCCTAACGATATAGCCTTGTTTTTAACCCAATCAATGGCTTCATCACAGGAACTAAATCCATCCGGTCGAGTGAAGTTCGAGTTGTAATCCGTGCCTCCGACATCGCGTGCAGACGACTACATACAATTACAAACAAAAACACATTACGCATATTCCAGCAGATTAATTATGAATTATAAAATTACAAGAACAACTGTTAAATTAATTAAATTCTAAATAAATCGATTAAATATATTAATTAGAAGTTTAATTACGAAATTTAAAATTATAGAAAAACTGCAAAAAATTATTGATTAATTAGAAGTTTAATTACGAAATTTAAAATTATAGAAAAACCGCAAAAAATTTGAATTTCAAAAAAATTGGACTTCAATTAGGTTTGGACGCCTAGCAAAAACACCTCATACCATGGTTGTGGCGCCTCAGCCAGGCACCCCGACCATGGTACAGGGTGCTTTTGCTAGGCGTCCAAAGGACTCCAAAACATGGTCCTTTGATAATTTCTTAAGCGCACAACGATGCATACCTCGATTTCGTCGGCCATTTGTCCTCCGACGACTACTGCGATGTGTTCCGGATAGAATTTCGACGACTACTCCGATGTTTTCGATTAGAATTCTGACGGTGATGCACTAGTACGGCCGGAAATTGGCACTCGATGGTGGTCAACGGTGTCGTAAGGAGGGAATTGGGTGGGGTAGTGAGAGAACTTAGTGAGGGTAGCTATGGTAGTTCACTTGTAATATGGACTTAGATTATAGTAATAATGGACTTTGTTTAGCAATCCAGCTCTAATTTTTATACTTCTCTTACTCTCATTTTTTTTAGTAGAGTCGCAATTGTGCATCTCACAAGCCTAACGGGCGTCCCGAGGCGTTAGATAAGAACTAAATACATTTCCTAAAATGGAATAAATTTTGGAATGCATGCCAAAATCACGCGTCATTCGGTATAATTAATGTTTATATTCATTTAATATTTCCCCTTTTAGTTATTTTATCTAACGCCATGGGAGCGCTCGTTAGCTTTTGTCTTGTCATAAGTCATAACCGCATAATTAGAACATTTCAATTGGGAATTTAAGTTGTTGCTACACTTACAAGCCAACAACTAAGCAACGAAAACCATGAAATGGGGGGTTTTAGTACTAATCACATTACACACTAATGTCATTATGTCAATTGAGTGACCAACACAACCATAAAAGAGAGAGAAAAGCTCGAAACTTTTCGCATTAGTGTGAGATCCTAGGATCATAGCTCAATTTTTTAGTTTAATTTGATCACAAAAAATGAAATTCGAAAGCATTGGACCAGAAGATTTATCAACAATTGGAGGGATCGCAACAGTTTCCCTTCTTCATTCCTTCATTCCTACTCATTGGTTGCCCTTTTCCATTGTTGGTCGTGCCCAAAAATGGACTCTTTCTCGCACCCTTTTCGTTAGTAAGCTCTTTCATCTTCATCTCTGCTATTCATTTGTGTTTTTCGCATTTGGGTTTCTTTGATTTCAGCTTAATCAAGCTTCTTATGTTGTTCAAGGGGTTGCTCTAATTATTTGTGTTGGTTGCTTATTTGATGCGGATCTATACTTGCTATTTAGGGTTAGATGTGGAATTGTCTCTGTTACTTGGGTTTTAAAAAGCTGTATGCAATCATCAATTCTAACTGATTATTACTTTCATTAATTCAATCTGCATGTTATTAAAGGTCTCTTATATGAAAATTTTCAAGTATTCCGTGTTTCATTGGACTGCCAGTAAAGTAGAATTTCAGGCGAATCTGAAGTCTAATCAATGTTTACCTAAGAGGTTGAATTTCAATAATTTGACTTTGATGGGGTTGGTTTTCACATGTAATGAGGGGTGAATCAGAGTTCCAAACCCAGATAGGAGGTACCTTGGCTTGGTATGCAAGTCGATTGGTTAGAATCTGGAATACTTGATTTTGCGGATTATTAACGATAATGTGCCGTAGTGTGCGTGCTAATTTGTCATACTTTCCCAAAGTTCACCACATTTTAACTTTGGTGAAAGTGCGATTGTTGAGGATTTTTAGCTGTGGACTTCCAGTATTTAGGCAATATGATTATCACAGTGGAAATAGGAGAAGGGTGGCCAATGCTCTTCTTTTGGTATGCAATACATTTTCTCTCTGTGAATGGAAATTGCTGTAAAGTTTCTTAAGGTGCTATGAGTCTATGACTACTTATTTACTAATTACCATGTCTACTTATTTTGGTTAAAGTTCCTGAGTAGCTTCGTATTTGAATAGACATACGAGCTATTCAAAGCGAAAGAAGTTACCTATTATGTGTTAGAGAAGAGAGCATGCAGGGTTATCTCTTTAGAATGTAAAGTGTGCCAAGAAAATCTGGGTTTTTGGCAGATTAGTTAGTTCAAGGGTTGGTCTCTGGCTTCAGCTCTCTTGCTCGTGAAATTAATGGTGTTTAAGCTCTGCTGCTCTTTGGAGCATGTGGTTGGCAAGAATGACGTTATTTTCAGGGCAAGGGTTGAAATCTCGGGGCATCTTATTAATAACTGGTAGAAGAAAATAAGGATATTCATAGTCATGATTGATGTATAATTTGGCTGCACAATATATTGTATTATTAGGAGTGGAGGATCCTCTCTGCTTATTTAGTGTGATGTCACTTAGAAGAAGGCAGACTTAAGTACATTGCTGGAGTAGGATGGGCTTGCAGTATGTAGTATACTGGTTGATGAGGAAGGTATAGCATGATCAGTTTGCTAGGACTAGCTTGAAGAGAAGCAACTTAGTAAGTAAAAATACAGAGGGGAAATATCAGATACTTTCACTATGGCTGTGTTTGGTAGGGCGTAAAACATTTTCAGTGTAAAATGATTTTCATGGAAAACAATTTTCATAAAAACAATTTTCCATTGTTTGCTTGCATGAAAAAAAAAGTGATGGAAAATAAGGAAAATAAAGGGGATCCAAGGAGGTAGTGAGGGAGGAGTGTACAAGAGAAGGAAGGAAAACTAGTTTTCATTTCGGAAGGAAAATAGTATTCCATCATTGTAAGGGAACTTTTACTCCCATGGAAATGGGTTTTACACCCCTTTGTCTACCAAACAATATAAAATTGGAAAATTGAGGAAAACACTTTTAATGGAAAAAGTTATACGTTCTAGCAAATGAAGCCTATATATAAAGGAGGGTACAAAATTTGTGTGAAGAATTTTAGAATTTTAGTATGATATGAACCAAATTTTAATATTTAGTTGGGAGCAAAACAAGCCTCTTGAAAGTTTGTTACTATCTACAGTTGCTGAATTTTCCAGATAATGTGTTCATATTTCAACTTCAAATCCTATCACATTTGTTGTAGTGTATAAATGATGTAATTTACTTCTTCCATTGTTTGATTACTAAAATACCAGTATTCTTTAACACAGTAGTACAGTGTGACTCTTTTGGGAGGGACCTGTAAAGCTATTTTGCACTCCACACTCTTCATCTCTTTATACACAAATGTTTGTTTGCATAAAGGCTGCTTGATAGGCTATCAGGAAACCCTTTAAATTTTCTTTTAAGGGATTCTTGTAATTGTATCAAAATTTTGACAGAAAACTAGAAGGTTGACTGATTCAAGTGTCACTCTTGACACAACAGCTATGAGTTTGTAGCGACTAATGCAAGATCTCAACACATGGGGGAATGATAAGAAGCCCATTGAAAATGTGTGAAATTGTGCTGTAGACACTGATGTCAAATGGTTATGTAGAATATTGTCAGCTGCTTCCCAAATGAGGACTTTTACAAGTCTTTTATGCTGGACTGGAGATCTCATTGTACTGGATGTGCTTTCATCTGGGTATCTGGATCCAACTTATTGTATTATACGGTATACTGATGAAGTTATATAGATAAAGCTTCAACTTGGTTTGATCACCCTAATGGCATTGAGATTCTAGATAGGTTTATAGAATACCCCTTTTCTAATTATGGTGCCGCAGGGGAGCACTAATCAATAATCAGTCAAGATTTTTGTTTGAAAGGGAGTTAGTGAGGCCTTTCCCGCAGTGGCACGCATGTGATGAGTAAGGAAGTACTGAAGTAGGGTAGTGTACTGCTGTTTCTTTCTTTGACTAAAAAAAATTGATTTGATTTTATGTTTCAAGTTTTAAATTATTGCTTAACTATAAAAAAGTATCAAACAACTTTCAAAGTTACAAGTGAAGGTTAATCCTTTGGTCATGCTATAAGGAAGTGAAGAAGACTTAAAACTAGTGGTCTCCAAATAATTTTTCTTCCTGATTTTGTGAACTTTCCTATTCTAATAAAAATGGTCATCTTTGTGCATTATATTATTGTTCGATTCACCTTTTTTAGAAAAATCCTTGATTTAACATAAATTTTTGCCCCTTCTTTTGTGAAAAAATACAAATGGGATGTCACCCATCTACAAAAAGAGGGCTAAGGTTGAAAAAAAAATATCACGCTTATAAGTTTATTATAATTTACAAAAGCCATGTGACAATTTACAAATAGTAAGAAAAATGTCAAAAACTACCTGATACATGTCGATTTTGGAGATAACTACCCAATGTAATGGAGCTGAAGAGGGGCAAGAGTGCTGGCTGCTTTCTGATTGAGGGGAAAATCAAAATATTGAGTATTTGTGAATCATTGTGATTATAATTAAATAATTACCTGGCACTTGACATTGAACAGAGTAATGAGTAATCAACCAAAATCTAAGAGAAGGTCCGCTTCCCGGATTCTTCATGTATAGCCAGGTGAGGAAGACGCGTTTTTTTAGTTTCCCTGATTATGTGAGTATTCCTAGCTCAACTGTTATGACTTATGATTCTTTATGTGCATTTTGATTACTGTTCTATTTGCTTTCAGAAATTAACACATAAACCCCTCCCCTCCCCTCCTCTCCTCTCCTCTCTTCCTCTTTCTGGATAAGTAGAATTGGAGCATTAAAAAAGAGTCATCATCCATAGCAATAGGAAGGCTAATGTTAGAAAAAACTCAACGCCTTCAACCATTAAACCAGCAGTGTGACAACTTATAAGCAAAATCAAATTTGATAACTGCCTCAGAATCTGACACTTTTGCTTCCAGCTATATACAACAGTCTCATAAAGGAATTTAATAAGTTGAATTCTTGATGAGGGCTAGATCTACATATAAATTATCCTGCTAGAATGAAAATATTATGTTTGTTTGGTAGAGCTTTTCCTCTCAAACTACTTGCTGTTTGAGGATTATGCTAATGGTGAACACTTGTTTTTTAATCATGCTTGCATGCCTTTGCTTGCTTGGATTCCTATTCAACATGATCATTGCAGCCTTACTATTTTCGAGGCTGTATAATCTAGGAAGTTTTATGGTCTGTGAACTGCACATTATATTTGGTGTATGGTGTGATAATGAATACATTCTTATTGATTCTGTCTGTTTTCACATGTCTTATGGATTTTGCCTGATTTTATGTATTTTAACGTTTTATGCTGCAATGTATCATATAGACTGGGTAGGTTTTAAGTTTCTTGAAACTCATACATGCCTTTGATAACTTGAATCTCACTGTTTTTTTCCCCGTCTTGCAGCTGTATTTGGAGCATGTTTGCATGTGATTTCAACTGCACTTCTTGGCATAACGGCTGTAACCATGGCCAATACCATTGCAGGGGAAGAAACTGTACACAAGCTTGCTTCTCTGCTACTTGTGTTTCTTGGGGGAGGATACATATTGTTGTTTCTATCCGGAAAGGGTGGTCATAGCCATTCTCATCACCAACCCATGGAGAAAATGGCTGTGGCTGGACTTGTCCTAGTGCCCGCATTGTCACCTTGTGCAACCACGCTTCCAGTGTTTCTTGCTGTTGGTAATTCATCTTCAATGATGATCCTAGCCATTGTAGTGCTGTTATTCAGGTACAATGCAATCCTTAGTTACTTTATGGATCCTCCAAAACAAACAAAGCAGTGGAATGATAGATGATGTTCTACATTTAGCCATGAAGTGTGATTTTTTTTTTTTTTTTTTTTTTTTTTTTTTTTTTCGCCCTTGATTACATGCATGAGCTGCTTGCTTATTTGGGTGCGAATACGATGTCAGGGGATGAGAGAACTCTAGGCCAAATTCATTATTAAAACATGGGATGAATTAACCTCTTCTTCCTTCTCATCCTATTCTCAATGTATCTGTTTTTGCACTTGTGCCATGGACCAAATTCATGATCCAAATAAGCTGCACCCTTCCTTTTCTCGAGTGCCATGGTATGGTTATACACCTGTATTTTTCACAGTCAAATTAAGTCTATTCCATACCTCAAACAACTTGGTTGTGACTTGTGAGGCCTGTCAAACAGATTAGTACTGTCAAAGTTTTGATTAGTTTCATTTCAGTGACAAATTTGATTACAGACCCATGAAAATATGGGACGTGCTTCTTTGTATATAGCTACAGCTAAATTTAAGTTGTTATGTCTGTGGTGGCACCTACCCTCAGTCAATAGGTAGGCAATCTAAGTTTGGGTCTAATATTCTTTTAACTCATTGGGATGGTCCTTTATATATACTCTAACTAGATAATCCCCGAGCATTTGCTCGGTTTTTAAATAAAATACAAATTGCTCTACATTAAATCAAAATTTTGTCTTTTGTAAATTTGTAATTATAAAGCTTTGTTTTTAAATTTTGTTATAGTTTTATATAAATTAATAAATATATAAAATTTTAGTCAAAAACACATTTATTAACATTCATTAAATGATTTTTTACATTTTTTATGCAATAATTAATAAGATTTGTTTGGGAGGGAAATTTGGGAGGGAAAATGTGGAAGGTGGAGATTGCTTTAGTAAGAGTTATTAGATTAGATTTTATATTAGGTCCTAATTAATGATCCAAATAAGTTCCACAGTATCTTTTTTCCCTTGTATATATGGCATCAGATGACGTCCACTTATTGGTTGTTCATGTTTATGTAGCACGATCACTGTGATGACCTCGTTGGTTGCTCTGTCTTTCTATGGTGCAAGTCAGCTGAAGTTTCACTGGGTAGAGCGCTATGACAAGCTTCTTGTTGGTTCTGTTTTGTGTTTGGTAGGAATCTTAACACTCATTTTCCATGATCACGATCATGGTCATCATCATGGAGCACATGAGCATTTGTCTAGAAAGATCCTTAATCCTTAGGTTTTTTTTTGTCATTGTGGATTATTTTGTATACGTCACTTTAAAATCAACAAAGTTGTTTGTATAAGAAGTACTCCTTTACTAATTACTATGTGTGATGAAATATGCATAGTACGTACATATTTCAACTTTTGTAACTTACACTACAAAACTAGTGTTTCCGTTATCTATTATTCGGAGTTTTAGGCTTCTATTATGATGTAGAGGCCTCTAAGGTCACCGTTGAAGGTTATTGGCACTTTGCCAAAAATCTGGAGTGAAAAGAAGGGGATGGTGATAAAGGGAAGGGGAAAGTGATGAATTTTCCTTCCATTTCTTGGAGGCTAAGAAGTATCAAGCACACGCGGTGTTGGGATAAGCAAGCTCAACTACATAATAAAAAATATTAAACTGAATAAAAATAAAGAAAAAAGGGAATTGATAGAAATAAATAATCAGAAGCATGAATCAAGTCGATACAAATTCTATTAAATCTTATATGATATAAATTAAGTCCAAATACGGTGTAGATGAAGTCCTTGGTTGATTCTAAGTCCAAATAAATAATAAGAAGCATGAATCAAGTCGATGCAAATTCTATCAAATTCTACATGCCTTTAGTTGTTTAATTACAAAAATGCCCCTAGAGTTGGGCTTCATATCCCAACGCAACGTGTGATTTATCACGCCTCGAGCATTTCTTTCCCTAATTACTATTCATGTAATTATTAATTTGTTTTGTGGACTCACATAGACACTTCATTACATTTTTCAAGTAGTATGTATTATTAGAATAATATTAGAGGAAGGGATTTGGAATAGTAGTTTCAATCCCATCTTTAATTCCAGTGATCAGAGTTTCGAATGCTCATACCCCTTCCTTTTGTAAATTTACACCGCCCCTGTGACTATATTTCTTAATCACTTTACCGTATTTCTATTTCGCTTGAATCACCCTCCCTATCCAAATCCATTCCATCTACAATAATTATACTAAAAGCCCCATAAAAAAAAACTTTGCAAAACCATTCCTCGTTGTGATTAACACTAAAAACACATACTTGGTACGAGTATATCTTAGTTCATCTCAATTTATTGTATACTTTCAACAAGAAGAGCTTGATCACAATAGTACTGTTAGTTATTGTTGTGAACTTCATTGTTGAGTATATCCGAGTGCTTCATGTAGAAGAAAGATGAGAGATTAAAGACTAAAAATTACCCTTCTTATCACCAATTAGTTTTATGAATGGACTTGATTTTTTTTTAAAATAAATAAAAATATAATAAGAAAATAACTTGGTTATAAGAAAACGAGTTTGTGAAKCACTTGACATGTCATGAATTGAGTCTAAATCCAATATGAACCATGCATGAATATCATTTTAAAAATCGTGAATTTAAGCCTTATTATGAAAGAATTAGCACAATTGTAAGACAATATGACTTTAACTTGACTTGTTTAAAAGTTTCAGAAACATTTAACTCCAGTAGACATGAAAAATACACAAATAAAGTGTATAATATAATATAATATAGTATAATGTACTCCGTACAAATATTGGGGAGTAGCTCAACTCAATAGCACTCTTCCCCTTAACCCTAGAGGCCTAGAGGTTAGGGGTTCAATTTCTATCCCTAGACCCAAAATGCTTGTATTATGAGATAGGACAAGTATGAGTTTCTCTCGTGTAAAATAAAATAAAATGGTGTCCCCTTAATTGTTTTTTTTTTTTTGCTATTTAAACATAATTTTGTTATAACGAACCTATTATTATGAATAAAGTTTTATGTTCATCCAAACAACTACGCATCAACGTACGTTATGTCAAATCAGAGCGAACTCACAGATTGTATTGCATCGGATGAAGATTTTTATTAAGGATATTTTAAATCGAATCTACGATGTATCTAATTTTAAGGTGTTTTGTATTTTTGTTGAGAATTTTGTTTTCTCTTCTATTAATTGTGTCTTTTGACTTTTTCTAATTTATGAAATCTTTATTCTTTCCCTCAAAAAAATGAATAAAATTTATTTTTAGTTGAAACAAATCTATTATCATGAACATAAATACTTATTTAATTTCATCCCCCTATTTAGCCTCTTATATACCGCTCGTACTTATTAATTATTATTATCAATTTTTTTTCAAAATCTATAGTTAATGATTTTATGTTAAACCAATTGTTATAGCAAATAAAATGGGGATGTCGTGTCCTGACTATAATATTTCCCTAGCTTCTGGGTTAAGAGAGGGGTGAAGGCTTCCCTTCAATGCTACCTCTGGAGAGCTGACCTTCTATTGCACGTTGAACGTCTCCTGACAATCTCCGATCTCCTGGCTATTAGGGGTTTGCTTCTTGCTCCTAGCACACAAAGCTTGCCTGGCACCTGCACAAAGGAGAATAATCCTATTCGGATTATCTCCCCTCCGATGCTTAAGTAAGTATGAAGTTATGGAAGTAAAAGTGCCAAACTAAAGAGAGAAAGTAGTGAGAGATGCTCTCAAGTAGTTGAAAGTTATGCAATAAATGCAATGAAAAATTGTGTGTGTTTTCCTTGGTTTTCGGGGTATTTATAGGCAATCCCTCAAAAACCAAGGCATCCCTTGGATGGGTGACACTTGTCATCCATCCATGCTTCCGAGCGTTCCTTACTACTATTTCAGTGTAGAAACGYCGGTTCTCCGTCCCGTTTCAGTCCGGATTAATTTAATTTGTAGCGTTTGCCACGTGGATCATTTCGACCCAATATATGAAGGACACGTGGGCAAGGATTTTCCGTGCCACATCACCAATTATAAACAAATTGTTAATGATTTTTTTTCATTAAGCAAGTGATAATGGTATTAATACTCCCGTCAAAATATGGTATTAATACTAATTAATAATTTACGAAGTATAAAAAATTAATTATTAATTAATTTATGATTTATAGAACAAGTAAATTTTTTTTTTAAAAAAAAGTGAAGGAATAAAGAAAAGTGAGAGACTGAAAGTGTTGTGAATGAGTTGAAGAACATCACAAAATTCGCAACATTCCCAGTTTCGAAGTTCCGCCATAGCAGACGCTGCTGAGCCCTTCTTCTTCCTCCGCCTCACTGTGTTACTCCAGCACTCTCCAATGGAAGACATCGAAGATTTAATGGTTGGAATCAACGAAGGAGGCGTTGCTCCCGGGTTCCGATTACCCGTTTCTTCAGTCGGGTTAAACCCTAAGAAAAAACCCATCAAATCTCTCAACAACAATAGGATTTCCTTGCTTCAAGACCCTCTTCAATCCATTAATATTCCTGGCACTCAGGTTCCTTATCATTGTCTTAAATCACTGTTGAATTTCAGTTGAACATGTTTCGTTCTCGTTTCGTTGATTGATTGATTGATTGATTGATAAGTATGTGATTTTGTTTTGCAGATAATTTATATTAAGACTTTTGGGTGCTCTCATAATCAGGTTGGTTATACTCTTGCTTGCATTTCTCATTTTTCTTGCTTTTGAATATTGTGTCATTGAATTCTGCTGTTTCCTAGTTTGCTGGAGTTGATATCACTGCATTAAACTAGTCTAATATGAAATAACAGGATGTGAAATGATTCATCAGTTGCATGAGATTATGCTGGAATGTCTGATGTTTATAATTTTTGCGCTTTTGCGGGTATTGTTTTCGAGCTCTTGTTGGTGTACTCAATGTGCTTAATCTAAGTAGTGTTTTAAAGCAAATTTTGAAATTATGTTAATGTTTATGTCGATGAATTAATTAAGAATAACATATTATGTTGATGAATTATGTTGATATTATGTTATGAAGAAGGTGAACCAGAGGAGGAAGAGCAGGAAATCCATGGACAAAATCAAAGTACAAGTATGTTCACAGCATCATACTTAATTTTTGCATTCAACACTAAACTTTTTCCCTCAATATTGTAAAAGTTTTGCAAAATTCCCATTTTGCTTCGATTTGAAAACTAATTCCCAGCATACCGTCCACATAGGATCAGTATGCAATTTATTTTTTTTATAAAAAAATTGGATATTTTGCCACTGGCAGTAGCGAATTATCTGAGAAATTCCCTACTACCAGTAGCAATTTCCATAGATAATTCGCTACCGGCAGTAGCTAATTTCCTCAGGTAAAAGCTTTTTGTAGAACAATTCAGGTAAATTCGCTACTGACAGTAGCGAATTGTACCTGTAATTCGCTATCGTCAGTAGCAAATTTACTAGATAAATTCACTATCGCCAGTAGCGATTTCCACTAGTAATTCGCTACTGGTGATAGTGAATTTGTCTGAATTTTTTTTAAAAAATACCAATCCTACGTGGACCGTATGGTGGGAATTATTTTAGGGAAAAAATTCTTCAACGCTAAGTGTTACGATAAAAGTGTAACTTATGATGAAATTTATATAACTTTTGTCTATATAAGTGTAAATTATGATGAAATTCATATAACTGTATAAGTGTTACTTGAAACTCTATCATAACTTAAATCTAGAAAATGTAACTTTAATTTTCTTTCCCACATATTTGTCACTATTAGCAATCTTTTGAATATTTTGCATTTTATTCCACATTTTTGTGTAACTTTAAAGCAGTAAACTATGACTTGAAATCATAAATTTGTAACTTAAAAGTGAAATGCATATATTAATATACTTATCAAATGTTTGTTACTTTAAACATTTTTACAGCGACTTTGAAAGAATTAATACTAACTTTTATGAAATCAGGTACTAGCACTGTCACAAATGATGACTTTGAAGGATCCTTAGTTGGATTCAGAACAAGCACAATTGAAGAAATGCATGACATATCTGAAAAACATGCAAGAATAGTGGGATTCTCAATAAGAAGCCACACAACAAGAAATTTTCCATAAACTCGAAATGTTTGTGAAAAATATTGAGTTTGTTCCGCTCAAGGAATGAGGCATACATGTAACAAAAGAAGAAAGAACTTGAAGAACCTACTATTGAAATCCATGAAGGCAAAAGCAAAAAACAAAGAAAACCTAGACAAGTTGCAATAACAAGAACAAATTGTAAGGTCGCCATTAGAGTGAAATGCAATAAGGAAGGTTTGTTTGAAGTTGTGCATCATGTCATGGCACATAATCGTGAGTTATCAAGAAAGGATGATAGTTATCGACATCGTTCTCAAAGGAGCATGACAAAGGAAAAGGGCACAACAATAGAGAAAATGAAAGATGCAGGGTTAGGTGCCATGGACTCGTATAGACTCATGTGTAGGACACTCAGTTAGGGATCATCTAAATTAATACAAGTAAAAAATGAAAAGCATTGAAGGTGGAGATGTTCAATCGCTCATTGAAATCATGTACAAACAACTTGCAAAAGACCCCGAGTTCTTCTTTAGGGTTAAGTTAGATAAGTTTGGTAAGGTGACTAGCATATTTTGGAGGGATTCTATGATGTTGGAAGATTACAAAATATATGGAGATGTTGTTGTCTTTGATACAACTTATAGAACAAACCAGTATAACCTAATATGTGTGCCAATTGTGGGAATAAACAACCATTGGAGAAATGTGATGTTTGGTTGTGCTTTTATTGGAGATGAAAATGCTACAACATTTAGCTGGCCTTTTGAAACATTCAAAAAGTCAATGGAACAAAATATGCCAATCACAATTTTTACCGATCAAGATATGGCAATGAGCACCGCAATATCCAGGGTAATTCATCATGTGAAAAAGTGTAACTTTAATTAGAATGTCAGCAACTTGATTCAAATAATTTGAAACTTAACTTTCTTGTTTGACTTACAGGCTTTCCCTAATTCAAGACACAGGTTGTGCATATGGCATTTGCACCAAAATGCTATAGTAAGATTTGGACAGTTGAAGAGTGATGCCACTTTCAAAGAGACATTTAGTAGTTGCTTGAAAAAATGTGAGACGATAGAAGCATTTGAAAAATCTTGGAAAGAGATGTTGGAAAAATACTATCTCACAGGTAACCGTTAAAATCCTTTGATTTTTTAAAAGTATTTTCGAAAAAAAATCTAACTTAAAAATAAATATTGGTCACTTTGATGTCATTGTTTATGATTTTATAAACATAACTTAAAGTAAAAAAAGTGTAACTTGGACTAAAACATATGTAACTCCACAGGATGCTTAGTATTTGCTTATGTCATGTGTTTTTTATAATAACAAGGTAACTTATGAACCGATATAAGCTACTTTGATGCAATTTCCTATGATTTTGAAATTCATGAAAATGTACAATAAAAATGTAACTTAAAAGGAAAAACTAGTAACTTCTATTCAAATATATGTAATTATGATTTTGCTAATAAGCATTCTTTGGATTGACAGAACACAAGTGGTTTGCAAGGATCTATGAACTAAAGGAAAAATGGTGTCCATCCTACAACAAAGATTTCTTTTCGACGAACATTCTATCTTCACAAAGGAGTGAAAGCACTAATCACGCAACAGGAGATTCAAGCCAAAAGAACAACAAATCTAACTGAATTTTACAGTATATTTTAGAAGATTATAAAAAGGTGGAGGAGCATAGAGAGGTCTCTTGAATTCAAATGTACCATAACAAAGCCTTTATCTACATTTCCAATAATGTCAGGCATGCTGAAACATGCATCAGAACTCTACACTTTATCTCTTTTTAGAGATTTCGAGAAGGAGTTCAGTTATGCTATGGCAACGAGTGTACGCAAGATCAGTCCAAGTGAATTTGAAGGTTGGCTTGAAAATAAGCCACTAACATTGCAGCAAGTAACATATGAATAAAAAACCACTAGTGTCTCATGTACATGCAAAAACTTCGAGGCTTCAGGATGGTTTTGCTATCACTCACTGAGGATTTTACACTATCATTCAATTCAAAAAATTCTTGAGCAATACATAAAGAAGAGGTGGACAAAGTATGCAAAAACAGAAGTTTGAGACAGGTTAGTTTACAAAAACCTTTTAACTCTGAAAGTGTTACTTATAGCTTCATTATTGTAACTTTAAACAAGATTAACACAACTTCAATTGATTTCCATCTATGTCACTAAGAATGCAACTTGAAATAATTATACAGTAACTTGAATGAAAACTAAAGCAGCTATCATAATTACTTTGAAACACAACAATTATTTAGAAATAATGTAGGGACGAATACAAAAGATTCTAAGAAAATAGAAACAAGTGTTTTTCTATTTTATTATATTCAAACAAGTGTTTTATCAAATTTTGAATTCTCATGAATATGATATCACCAAGATTGACATATAGTGGTGATGGTTTGGAGTGCCACCCTTGATGAATTCTGTATAGTACTACTTATTTCTACTTCTGTGAATGTATTGTGTACAACAATTCCATCCCAAGAAGGTGCAAGGTCCAAGCAAACACAAAACCACAAAAACAAAGCCAAATATTAATGGGAGTAAAAGCACTATAAAAAAGATGGTATCCAAAATATTACTCCTTGAAAACCAAGCTAGTTTCATATAAAGTATTACTTGGAACACAAATATAGTAACTTGAAAACACAAAAACGTAACTTTAACAATGTTCTTCACTGCCACCAAATATTCCACTAAATTAGAATGTTTCTCCAAATACTAGATTACTGTTTATAATATCAATAACTTGATCATCTAGTGGCATTAATCGTGCTTTGCCTTCTTTTGGTCGTTGGCAACTTCATCATGAACATGCTTTGACCTTCTCTCTTTCTTGTCATTATTAGCTTTCTCCTCCATTGCTTCCTTCTCCCTCTTCTTCCTTTTGTCAACATATTCCTTTTGTAATTCAGATCTCTTTGAATTAAACTCTTTGTGTTTTTCAAGAATATCTTGTCTCTTCTCATTAGCATCACACAACACAAGTATGGAACATATTTGTGCTCGTAGCTATGTTCGATATTTAGCCTATATAACAAAGGAGCAAAAATAAAATCATAATATAAGAAACAAAGTGTAAGAATTAAATATTATTATTTAAAAAATACAGTAACTTAGAAGGAAAATTGTAACTTAAATCTCAGTTAATATAACTTAAAACCCAAGAAGCGAAACTATAACTTTCATAAACTTCTGTTATATATTCATATGCTTAAACTTTCTATTTCATTAAAATTCATATTTTACTATAACAAATATCTAATAAAATGTACCAAACTTCTTGAGCTCATTGTATTCAAATAAGGAACCATCGAACAAGAACATGCTCATCATACAATAAATCGCACAGTCATTGTCACTAATTCTATCCCTTCTCCAAGTTACAAACGAGAATCAGATAGTGTTGATCACACGAAATAGAGACAAAAATCTGGAAAAACAAATAAGAAAGAACGGGTGAGAATAAATATATATATAAAAAAATCAACAATAAAATTAACTAAAAAATTAACAACTTACCAATTCAACACCACTGAAATCAAAATCAGCGTTATGTACTTGTATCCACTCTTTCAAGCATGTTTGATGTTAATTAAACTCTTCAATATTATCGTCACTTGCAGCACACTTATTTAGCTTATACTGATAAGAAAAGGACAATGAAACAATTTAAAAAACAATAAGTTAAAATATAAAAACAGTAACTTGTAACTGATAAATAGAACTTACACTTTGTTCAACCCCAAAGAAAACCTCCTAGATTTGTTACAACTTTTCTTTTCATTCTCATTCAATAATAAAGCCCAATGTTCAATAATAGATTGGTGAACAAATTGATCATGGGCTAATGAATACATCTCATCGTCGGGAATGGAATGAATTGTGTCAAACCAAACAACATTCGTGCTGAAAATTGTAACAAAAAAAAAGGAATATTAAAACTTTAGAAGTGAAAAGGGTAACTTGCAACAAAAAGTTAGTAACTTCAATTCAACATGTATAGACAATTTACTTTTTCAAAGAAGACTCCTCATCATTTAATAGGCAAAAGTGGGCAATCTCTAATTGAAGTTGTGACAATGCTTTCATAACAATCTAGTGGGATATCATAAAAGGAGAAACCAACACCACTTCTTGTTCAATAGCTCCGAGTTCAAGAGAACACTTTGTACTTCCATTCACCAAAACTCTTTGGAAAAGACAATCATTATTGTCACCAGTAGAATAAAACATATTCACATCATTGATGACATTTTGAACTATTTTCTCCACACTAGGTTCCTTCACATTTTCAGCCTGAGACACTCGAATGTCTTTCAAAGATTGAATCCCAACAAATATTTCATCAAAGACCTTAAGCACATTAGGATCTTCGAAAAAATTGTTGTGTTTGTATTGAAGGGGTCAAGGAGTAACTTTGAGAACGAGCATTAGCCTTTTCCAACTCTTCAATATCTCGCTTTGTTTTTAGTGAAATCAAACGAGCTTCCTACAAATAGTATCAAAAACAGTAACTTAGAAATATAAAAGAGCAACTTTACAATCAAAAACAGTAACTTGATAACTTATAAACAAAACAATAGCTTAGAAGCAAAAAATAATAACTTATAAACATATATAAAAGATTAACTTTGAAACCAAATGTTATAACTTAAATAGAAATTTTAAAAACTTCAAAGTGTGTGATTATTTTTGTCGAACAAGTGTAACTTAAATAATAGATAAAGTGACTCAGAAATATAAAACAACAACTTGGAAATGTAACAATTATTTTGAAATAATATATGGATGAATTAAAAAAAATTGTAACTTGAAAACAGAAAGTGTAACTTAAAAACAGAAAAGTGTAACTTAAAAACAGAAAGTAGTAACTTAAAAATTTACATCGGTAGCAATTAGGCCAAGATCATCATCTGTAGGCGTATTCTCATTCAAAACATCCTTGATGATCCGATTTGATTCAACATTTCTACTCTCATCCAACACAAGCTGACCATCAACAAATCTTCCGTTTTTACCCACTGAATAAGTTACTTCATCTAGGACCCCCATGCCTAATGATTTTGCTTCTAATTCCATCTTAATCCTATCCCTCACTTTTTCATTTGTCCAGTGTTGCGTTAGTGGAATTTTAGAAGACTCGGACATATCTCTAAACTTCAACCTATGAAAGTACAATAGCTCAAGGAGCAAAACGCAACCACAAAAATAATCTTGATAACAACTCTTGTAATTTTTGACGGCTTCACAGAGCCTAGTAAGGACATACTTGCACCAATTGAAACTTTTAATCTCATCAACATTCTCTAAGCTCTTCAAAATTTGGTGCCAAGAAAGAGGAGAAAGCAAATGCGACAAACACCCTTTTGAACTCATCTCCATCATGTTTCAAGCCCATCATTTCTTCTACTAATAGGTGAAGTGGGATGGTATCAGGAACTCTATATTTCCCCCTCTACTTACACTTCAACATAAAGTCTTCATCTTGAACATCACTCGTCTTCTTCCTTCTTTTTTTTTTTCCTTTTAGCTCTTTCGGTCTCAATCAGATCCTTACCAACATTCAATGGTAGACAAAACACCTTATCTCTAAAATAGTCCTATTATGATATGTTTTGTCTACCATTGAATGTTGGTAAGGATGTGATTGAGATCGAAAGAGCCAAAAGGAAAAAAAAAGGGAAGAAGACAAGTGATATTCAAGATGAAGACTTTATGTTGAAGTGTGAATAGAGAAGGAAGTATGGAGTGCCTAATACCATCCCACTTCTCCTAGTAGAAGAAGAAATGATGGGCTTGAAACATGGTGAAGATGAGTTCAAAAGGTGTTTGTCGCATTTGCTTTCTCCTCTTTCTTGGCACCTAAAGCAAATAGAACCCTTGATTGGAAAATTTTGAAGAGCTTAGAGAATGTTGATGAGATTAAAAGTTTCAATTGATGCAAGTATGTCCTTACTAGGCTCGATCTGTGAAGCCGTCAAAAATTACAAGAGTTGTTATCAAGATTGTTTTCGTGGTTGCGTTTTGCTCTTTGAGCTATTGTACTTTCACAAATTGAAGTTTAGAGATATGTATGAGTCTTCTAAAATTCCATAACGCAACACTGGACAAATGAAAAATTGAGGGATAGGATTAAGATGGAATTAGAAGCAAAATCATTAGGCATGGGGGTCCTAGACGAAGTAAGTTATCCAGTGAGTAAAAACGGAAGATTTGTTGATGGTCAGCTTGTGTTGGATGTGAGTAGAAATGTTGAATCAAATCGRATCATCAAGTATGTTTTGAATGAGAATGCGCCTACAGATGATGATCTTGGCCTAATTGCTACCGATGTAAGTTTTTAAGTTGCTACTTTCTGTTTTTAAGTTACACTTTTCTATTTTTAAGTTACAATTTTTTTTATTCATCCATATATTGTTTCAAAATAATTGTTACATTTCCATGTTGCTGTTTTATATTTTTGAGTCACTTTATCTATTATTTAAGTTACACTTGTTCGACAAAAAAAATCACACACTTTGAAGTTTCTAAAATTTCTATTAAAGTTATAACATTTGGTTTCAAAGTTAATCTTTTATGTTTATAAGTTATTATTTTTTGCTTCTAAGCTTTTGTTTTTTATTGTAAAGTTGCTCTTTTATCTTTCTAAGTTACTGTTTTTGATACTCTTTGTAGGAAGCTCATTTGATTTCACTAAAAATGAAGCGAGATATTGAATGTATCACTTCCTTTTATTCTTCTCGTATAGAAGAGTTGGAAAAGGCTAATGCTCGTTCTCAAAGTTACTCCTTAACCCCTTCAATACAAACACAACAATTTTTCGAAGATCCTAATGTGCTTAAAGTCTTTGATGAAATATTTGTTGGGATTCAATCTTTGAAAGACATTCGAGTGTCTCACGCTGAAAATGTGAAGGAACCTAGTGTGGAGAAAATAATTCAAAATGACATCAATGATGTGAATATGTTTTATTCTACTGGTGACAATAATGATTGTCTTTTCCAAAGAGTTTTGATCAATGGAAGTACAAAGTTCTCTTGAACTCAGAGCTATTGAACAAGAAGTGGTGTTGGTTTCTCCTTTTATGATATCCCACAAGAACGTTATGAAAGCATTGCCACAACTTCAATTAGAAATTGCCGACTTTTGCCTAGTAAATGATGAGGAGTCTTCTTGGAAAAAGTAAATTGTCTATACAAGTTGAATTGAAGTTACTAATTTTTTGTTGCAAGTTACCCTTTTCACTTCTTAAGTTTTAATATTCCTTTTTTTGTTACAATTTTCAGCACGAATGTTGTTTGGTTTGACATAATTCATTCCATTCCCGGTGATGAGATGTATTCATTAGCCCATGATCAATTTGTTTACCAATCTATTATTGAACATTGGGCTTTATTGTTGAATGAGAATGAAAACAAAAGTTGAAACAAACCTTGGAGGTTTTTCTTTGGGGTTGAACAAAGTGTAAGTTCTATTTATCAGTTACAAGTTACTATTTTTTATATATTAAGCTATTGTTTTTTAAATTGTTTCATTGTCCTTCTCTTATCAATATAAACTAAATAAGTGTGCTGCAAGTGATGATAATATTGAAGAGTTTAATGAGCATCAAACTTGCTTGAAAGAATGGATACAAGTACATAACGCTGATTTTGATTTCAGTGGTGTTGAACAGGTAAATTGTTAATTTTCTAGTTAATTTTATTGTTGATTTTTTATATATATTTATTTTCACGCGTTCTTTCTTATTTGTTTTTCCAGATTTTTGTCCCTATTTTGTGTGATCAACACTATCGGATTCTCATTTGTAATTTGGAGAAGGTATCGAGTTAGTGACAATGACTGTGCAATTTATTGTATGATGAGCATGCTGTTGTTCAATGGTTCCTTATTTGAATACAATGAGCTCAAGAAGGTTAGTACATTTTATTAGACATTTTTTACAGTAAAATATGGATTTTAATGAATTAGAAAGTTTAAGCAAATGAATATATAACAGAAGTTTATGAAAGTTATAGTTTCGCTTCTTGGGTTTTACGTTATATTAATTGAGATTTAAGTTACAATTTTCCTTCTAAGTTACTGTATTTTTTAAATAATAATATTAACTTCTTACACTTTGTTTCTTATATTCTGATTATATTTTTGCTCCTTTGTTATATAGGCTAAACATCGAATATTGCTACGAGCGCAAATATGTTCCATACTTGTGTTGTGTGATGCTAATGAGAAGAGACAAGATATTCTTGAAAAACACAAAGAGTTCAATTTAAAGAGATCTGAATTACAAAAGGAATATGTTAACAAGAGGGAGAAGGAAGCAATGGAGGAGAAAGCTAATAATGCAAAGAGAGAGAAGGTCAAAGCATGTTCACGATGAAGTTGCCAACAACCAAAAGAAGGCAAAGCACCATTAATGCCACTAGATGATCAAGTTATTGCTATTATAAACAGTAATCCAGTATTTGGAGAAACATACTAATTTAGTGGATTAATTGGTGGTAGTGAAGAACATTGTTAAAGTTACGTTTTTGTGTTTTCAAGTTACTATATTTGTGTTCCAAGTAATACTTTATATGAAACTAGCTTGGTTTTCAAGGAGTAATATTTTGGATATCATCTTTTTTATAGTGTTTTTACTCCCATTAATATTTGGCTTTGTTTTTGTGGTTTTGTGTTTGCTTGGACCTTGCACCTTCTTGGGATGGAATTGTTGTACACAATACATTCACAGAAGTAGAAATAAGTAGTACTATACAGAATTCATCAAGGGTGGCACTCCAAACCACCACCACTATATGTCAATCTTGGTGATATCATATTCATAAGAATTCAAAATATGATAAAACACTTGTTTGAATATAATAAAATAGAAAGAACACTTGTTTCTATTTTCTTAGAAACTTTTGTATTCATCCCTACATTATTTCTAAATAATTGTTGTGTTTCAAAGTAATTATGATAGCTGCTTTAGTTTTCATTCAAGTTACTGTATAATTATTTCAAGTTGCATTCTTAGTGACATAGATGGAAATCAATTGAAGTTGTGTTAATCTTGTTTAAAGTTACAATAATGAAGCTATAAGTAACACTTTCAGAGTTAAAAGGTTTTTGTAAACTAACTTGTCTCAAACTTCTGTTTTTGCATACTTTGTCCACCTCTTCTTTATGTATTGCTCAAGAATTTTTTGAATTGAATGATAGTGTAAAATCCTCAGTGAGTGATAGCAAAGCCATCTTGAAGCCTCGAAGTTTTTGCATGTACATGAGACACTAGTGGTTTTTTATTCATATGTTACTTGCTGCAATGTTAGTGGCTTATTTTCAAGTCAACCTTCAAATTCACTTGGACTGATCTTGCGTACACTCGTTGCAATAGCATAACTGAACTTCTTCTCGAAATCTCTAAAAAGAGATAAAGTGTAGAATTCTGATGCATGTTTCAGCATGCTTGACATTATTGGAAATGTAGATGAAGGCTTTGTTATGGTACATTTGAATTCAAAAGACCTCTCTATGCTCCTCCACCTTTTTATAATCTTTTCAAATATACTGTAAAATTCAGTTAGACTTGTTGTTCTTTTGGCTTGAAATCCTATTGCGTGGTTAGTGCTTTCACTCCTTTGTGAAGATAGAATGCTCGTCGAATAGAAATCTTTGTTGTAGGATGGACACCATTTTTCCTTTAGTTCATAGACCCTTGCAAACCACTTGTGTTCTGTCAATCCAAAGAATGCTTATTAGCAAAATCAGAATTACATATATTTGAATATAAGTTACTAGTTTATCCTTTTAAGTTACATTTTTATTGTACATTTTTATGAATTTCAAAATCATAGGAAATTTCATCAAAGTAGCTTATATCGGTTCATAAGTTACCTTGTTATTGTAAAAAAGACATGACATAAGCAAATACTAAGCATCCTGTGGGGTTACATATGTTTTAGTCCAAGTTACACTTTTTTGACTTTAAGTTATGTTTATAAAATCATAAACAATGACATCAAAGTGACCAATATTTATTACTAAGTTAGATTTTTTTTAGAAAATACTTTTAAAAAAATCAAAGGATTTTAACGGTTACCTGTGAGATAGTATTCTTCCAACGTCTCTTTCTAAGATTTTTCAAATGCTTCTATCGTCTCACATTTTTTCAAGCAACTACTAAATGTCTCTTTGAAAGTGGCATCACTCTTCAACTGTCCAAATCTTACTATAGCATTTTGGTGCAAATGCCATATGCACAACCTGTGTCTTGAATTAGGGAAAGCCTGTAATTCAAACATGAAAGTTAAGTTTCAAATTATTTTAATAAAGTCGCTGATATTCTAATTAAAGTTACACTTTTTCACAGGATGAATTACCCTGGATATTGAGGTGCTCATTGCCATATCTTGATCGGTAAAAACTGTGATTGACACATTTTCATTGACTTTTTGAATGTTTCAAAAAGACAGTTAAATGTTGTAGCCTTTTCATATCCAATAAAAGCACAACCAAACATCACATTTCTCCGATGGTTGTTTATTCCCACAATTGGCGCACATATTAGGTTATACGGGTATGTTCTATAAGTTGTATCAAAGACAACAACATCTCCTTATATTTTGTAATCTTCCAACATCATAGAAGCCCTCCAAAATATGCTAGTCACCTTACCAAACTTATCTAACTTAACCCTAAAGAAGAACTCGGGGTCTTTTGCAAGTTGTTCGTACATGATTTCAATGAGTGATTGGGCATCTTCACCTTCAATGTTTTTCATTTTTAACTTGTTGTAGTAGTTTAGATGATCCCTAACTGACTGTCCTACACAATCTTCTCCTCCAGCCTCCTCACACATGAGTCAATACGAATCCATGGCACCTAACCCTGCATTTTTCATTTTCTCTATTGTTGTGCCCTTTGTCTTTGTCATGCTCCTTTGAGAACGATGTCGATGACTATCATCCTTTCTTGATAACTCATGGTCACAACAAGAATCCGTGTTATTAACGACGGATTTTACCGACCGTCACAAAAACGGTCGAAAAATGTCATATTATCAACCGTTTTTTATAGGACGCAATTTACCGACCGTTTTTATAGATTTACCAACCGTTTCTTATAATGGACGAAAATTATTGTCCGTTTTTTAATTTATTTTTCCCGACCGTTAGACGATCGGTAATATGGTACAATTTTTTTTTTGACTTGGAACCAAAATTATCGACCGTCTACGTGGCATTACCGATCATAGACGATCGGTAAATGAGTTTTTTCATTTTAGCTCAAAGTCGACCATATGGTCAGTTTCTTTATTGAACATGCGCCATTCACTCATACTCTCTCTCCTCAATTTCTTTCTTATTTTCTTACCCCTCACTCTCTCTCCTCATTCTCACCTCACTCACGTCTCACCTCACTTACTCTCCTCATTCACCTTCTCTCTCTTTCTCTCTCTCTCTCTCCTCACTCCTCTCACTCTCTCCTCACGCTTCATCGTCACCCTCATCAACGCGACCTCCTCCTTCATCACTGCCTTATTTGTGTCCTAAAGCCGCCCTCATCAACGCGTCATCGTCGCCCTTATCAACGCAACCTCCTCCTTCATCGTCCCCCTATTTTGTTTTTGGTTAGTTTTCGCCTCTTTTTAATTTTTCTTTTATTTAAATTCTGGTTAGATCTTGTTTAATATCTTGGTTGATTTTTTTTTCTTTTTTTGATTTGTTAGATCTAGGTTCGAAATCTTTTTATTTTGATTTTCGTTTTCCTTCGTTTTTAAATTTGGTTTTTTCGTCTTTAAATTCGTCTTTTGATTTTGATTTTCTAGGGTTTCGTTTTTTTGGGTCAGTAAGAAAGAAATATTATTGCATCATAAACCATGTACAGCCAAAAGGCATCCAAGGAGGATCCTTAAAACTAAGTGAGCTACAAAACTCACATACACATTCTCAACCAATCTTTGTTATGATCCTTAACAATCTTAGAATTACTACTAAGCAACCGGTGTACAACAGCCTGTTTCAACATATAAAAAATGCACTCAACTCTAAGCTAAGGACTTTCCGAGACCAAAAAGCCACATTCCTTGCATGCCAAATAAAATAGATCAAAGCTAAAAGACTAGAGTAGAACAAACCCCGGTGGAAAGCAGTCATCTTACTATGACGAGCAAAGTTGAGAGCTTGTGCCAGAGTCCGAAACTTCAATGGTGTCTCCAACCAATCAGCAAGGGTAGCAAGGCACTTCTGACTATAAGCACACCCAAAAAATAGGTTATGATGATCTTCTAAAAACAGACCACAGAAAAGACAAGTGACCTCGGCCATGGGAGAAATTTTAAGCACCCTATCTCGGGTCCTCAACCTGGATTGAACAACAAGCCAAGCAATTATTTGATGCTTAGGCACAGCTAAACTACACCACACAATAGCATCCCATCTACATCGGGTTGCAGTTGTACCAAGAAGCTGATCATAAATCGTCCTCACACTATATCCACCTTGTCCATCAAAGACAGGCCCCAGAAAACTCAATAGCTTCTCCTTAACCATACAAACTTGCCTCCAATACCAATGATAGAGAGTTTTGAATACTCTTTGAATCAAAACCCCAATGTAGTATATTGGGGGTATCGAACTCAAGGAACAACGGATCGTCAATTGGTTTAGCTAAGGGTCTATCGATTTTTGGAATTGCAATGTAACTACACAACTACTACGAAATTGAAATCAACAATTAAATAAATCTAGAGCATGTGATCCGGATATTCTATTCAATCGAGGGTGCCTTGCCAAGCACAATACTAGGGAAGTGGGGAAACTCTCTCCTTTTCTCTCACCGTCCCGTTAGGGCCCCAAGTTGAGAGATTGGGGATGATCAAGTAGTGTTTAGTATCCCTTAAGGCCTCACAAAACACTCCCCTAACACCCACCATACAAAGAGAGCAATGGTACAAATCCTAACCACTCTAATCCTTTCTCAAGCATCAATGTTTATGGCTTTTTGGGGTATTACAAGAAATCAACAATCACTCATAGACAAAGCAATGAAGTCCTCTAACACAAGGTTAACCTTGATCAAGGCTAACCCGTGCTCATAACTCTCTAAAACCACCATTCCCCATCATACCAAGCTTAGGCAAGACACAAGCCCCAATCTAGCTAGGAATATCCATCACACTACTCTAGAAAGGGAACTACTCACACATCATGGTTTCAAAGCTATAAAACATAAAAGGAAGCTAAACAAGAATTAAACATGATTTTCAAACTAATTCCAACAATAAACAAGTAATTATATTATCAACTACTAACAAACATCAAGTATAAACAATAATGCAAGAGAACAAGTAGCAAAGAGAAAGGTTGAAGAAATGATACCAAAAGCTTGAATTAAATGAAGAAAATGAGAAGTAATGATTACAAAATTGCCAAACACAACTAAGAACTCAACCTAAAACTAGTGTTTTTTCTCTCTCTAAAAGGGTATGTGAACAGTAGATAATGATTCCCCTTGCAATAAATGACCTAAAGCTATATATACCAAGAGCCAACGGGCCAAAAATTACAAAGGAAACCCGAATTTCAAAACCCGGAAATGCGGTCGCTCAGGCCATGAGAGGTCGCTCAAGGGACTCTGAGCGGTCGCTCAAGTCCAATGAGCGGTCGCTCAAAGGTCACGAGCGGTCGCTCGTTGGTCGCTCGAAACTTTGAGCGGCACGAAGGAAATTGGAGATCGCAGTGGTCGCTCGAGCTTTGAGCGGTCGCTCAAAATGGCTGAGCGACCGCTCAAAATAATCTACTTCGAGCATGAACTTTGGTGACTCCTCCTTTGACTTGAGCGGTCGCTCAGAGATCTTGAGCGGTCGCTCAAGACTCTTGAGCGGTCGCTCAGGGCCTCTAAGGTTGGCTTTTCTCATTCTTTGCTCCGTTCCAAGCCTTCCAACTCCTGTAGCGCCTTGCTCCTTTGCTTCTAAGCCTCCGAATGCCTCCTAAGCTCCTCGATAAGGCCTCGGTACCTACAAAACTCTCATGAAGATGTCAAAGTAGGTGCCAAGACTCTAAAAACGCACTAAAATTGCATCTTTTCACACAATTCATTCCAAAGCACAAGTGAAATGCAAATGAGCTAAAATGGGACTAAATTACGAATGAAAGCTCAAAACAAAGCCTAAATTGGAGGAAAATGAGTCGATTGAGTGGCCACAAAAGCCACTTATCAAACTCCCCCCAACTAGACCTTGCTCGTCCCGAGGCAAGGCAAACCCCAAATAAACAACAAGAGAGAAACTTTATTCAACWAGCAAACAAACATGAAAACAGACTACGTACACTAACTCACTTTCGTAGGAATCACGGTCGTTTTTAGCGTAAACGACAAGCCATTTAAACCTCAATGTCGCTAAAGAGGACGAGTGTGCTCTCGCGAGGGTTTCCTATGAGGTTAACCCACAACTCAAGTGACCTTGCCAAGGTGATTCGATTCAACAAAACTGGTGGTGCAAACATCGAGCTAGTGCAATGAGAGTTCTAGGGCGGTAATGGGCGATCATTCTCCTATCAAAGAGAAATCAAGCTAGTTTCCACCC
>SNQN01002037.1:64255-81022 GCA_008642245.1 Bassia scoparia | reverse complement strand
ATTTTAGCCTAAACGTTTTAACACGTGGCGGTGACATACCAATGATTCTCCGTATTTTAGTTTATTTATTTCACAGGAAAAGGTGGAGAATTATTGGGGTGTTACATTGCCACTTAACAACAGTACCCACATTTGATTCCTTCAAAGCCTGCATATACTTTGGCAACTCCTCATATGACTCCTCCCAACCACCGTAGATGATGTTGATTCCTTTCTGTTTTGCTAGCCACGCTCTCTTATATGTGATTTTAAAGTGGAATTTTTCGTTCACTATTTGAACAATTGTTTTGATCTTCAAAAAAGGGTCCACTCGAATTAAATCTAAAACAACATTGCAAACAAATTCAGAGGTTAGTAGCTTGTGATCATCCGAGTCACTATCTCCTAAGCAACTTCTTGRATGAGTGCCATTGTACTTAACGATTTTGAACGTAGGAAGGCCTTGAAGTCTAGTTGCCTTAAGCCTCCAGGAACAATTGCATTGTGTTTTCCTCTTACATTCTACAAAATATTTCTCTTGGTCAACTAAGTCTGGTTGCCCTAACTCCTAAGCCTCCAAATTCTCTAGTTTTCCAGCTAAATAAGAACAACTCAATATAAATTGCAACTAAATAAAGAAATAAAAGCCATAAAAATCCATGAAAAGAAGGAAAACCATCACTACAACATGGATTTCAATAACAGAATTTTAATTGAAATTTTGAAAAATTTACACTAATGCATTTAGTAAACAATAACAAAGAATTAACATTGATTTTATTGTACATTATCAAACAATTCAATATTGACTTCAAAAACRAAAATTTTAGAATATACATGGCAACTTCTACACCTCAACGGATTTGGCGCATATTATCAACATTGATGGATTGGATTCGATAATTACACAACATGAAGCAAAACACTCGACAATACTACCAAAACAACAAATCAATTGCGAATTTGGGAACTAACTAACCAGAATTGGGCGTTAACCTTTTGAAGGTTTCGTCCAATTCCTTTAATGTAGGTGTCGCGATGGCACAACGACAGAGCTTCGARAGATAAACGGATCGGCGGCGCGAACTACACTGGGAACAGCGTCGACCACATGCGAGTGTTTCCGTTTGATAAAGAAGAGTAGAATGAGTGTTTGTTCGAGTGTRTGAGTGTCAATTGCGTTTAAGTGTTTATTACGAGTGAGAGTTGGTTTATTTTTACGGAGCGCAAAACCGCCATTAAGATTAGCGGTTATTCATGTAAAACCACTAATCTAAATGGCGATTTTCCTATAAATCGGCCAAAAAAATTAATCTTAAAGACCGATGATGTGGATTGTATTTTGAGACTTAATAAAAGTTGAACCATATTCGTGGAATTACAATTATTCGCATCATTATTYTGGGAAATCYCTCGTTTTCCTATCGAAAATTCCAAATAACCCTTCTATTTGTTGCTCTTACCTTCTTTATTTGACACTCTTACGGCCATTCGACCACACTCTATTGCAGAGCGAAACCAAGCACAACAATGGGGTTCTCCTTCTCTCATCTCTTATTGTT
Source organism: Bassia scoparia (assembly GCA_008642245.1). NCBI lineage: Eukaryota > Viridiplantae > Streptophyta > Magnoliopsida > Caryophyllales > Amaranthaceae > Bassia > Bassia scoparia. Next base: position 79,481 of record SNQN01002037.1, on the reverse strand, counting down.
CATTTCGCACATTAAGCCCCTTTTTTTCTCTCTCATCGCTGCTTTATCATCAAAGTCTCTTCTTTTCGATTATCAAACGATGAAACATTGTTAGGCAAAGAACATCATTCAATACCAACATASAAAAGGCCCTCTTAAATTCGATCTCATCAACAGATGCATCTAGAACTACCTGCCCAATCCTTTTTTCGGCTAATWKCCTTGGTGCCTTGTTGGGAACCCTCTTCTCACATAATGGAATTCCAAGTAACCAATAAACTTGATTCCCTMAAAGAGGAAATTGTTTGCCACCTAGAGTGACCAACGACTTTCTCGATACATCAACACGAGTACAAAGCCAATAACATAAGTTCCTAGGCAATACAAGCCCGTTGTTGAGGTGATTTTGCACTTCACCAACAAGTCAATTGCCCAATTTAATTTTAGTTTGGTAGGGGGTCGCCCCTTTGGTTATGGATTATATAGTTAATGTAACACCCAATAATTCTCCACTTCCCTGTGAAATATTAATTAAAATAGCAGAGAACCATTGGCGTGTCACTGCCACGTGTTTAAACCGTTAGGCTAAAATCACAAATTGCAGCGAAATCAGTTTAGCGAATAGTTCAAACCAAGATATTTAATATCCCACTATGGAAACTCGTTAACAAGTGTTGGAAACCATTACGGCCCTTATTTGCAAACCAAGGTAAAATCCCTGTTTTAAAAACACTAGCTAAACTCAAAATATCAAAACTCTGAAGAGTGCTACAATACGTGTATAGTTATTAAAATAGCACGTCGGGCTCCTCCACATCAGACGATTCCGTCCACAAGTCCTAGTACTTATGAAAACCTGTGAGAAATTGCTCCCATAATTTCCAAATAAATAAGGATCATCACAGGTCCACAAGAAAAGAGAAGTGTGGGACAACATACAAACAAACACAAACAGCAATCAGCAAAGTGAGTAATACCAATACAAAATACGAAACAACCGACATCACCTCCCCTAAAACGTGGACAACGAGTTTACGACACCTGCTTAGAAAACAAAAAGAGAAACCCAATTGTGGTGCTTCAACTAACCACTTACAAGCATTCATACTTTATACAAAGATCCAAACTTATCAATATAACACTACTGATTACATACAGACTGCATCCTAATAACAATACATCGGGCCAAACATCATAAGCTTCTGAAACTGATGTACCTGCAGAATATTTTACCTTAACTCCCATGACATGACTCGAATTATTTATACTATAGTTAGTATATGATTTGAGTCAATAGACACAGGTTGTCCAAGTCCCGATACACGATGGTGCCACAGTTCATAATTCTCAGAAGTACTAAGGTGCCACAGTTCATTCCCCATGCCTCTCCGTCGAAAGGGTACCGTCAGAGATGTTCGAAGCGTGGTCGACTAGTTGGTGCGCGATCTCGACCGAAGCAGTGATGATCGGGTCAGCTAACCCTTCAGATATATAAAATATCCAGAATGAAAATGTAAGTAGTAAGAGAAACCTGAGAGAGACGCGTTGATCAAACGGTCTCGGAAGGAAGCGACAAATGAAATCGCAACACCGCAACCCTGATTGTCATTGATATTCCAGACGTGACACATCAATCCAGAGTTGTGTATTGCTCACTCATATTATATTATTTAATTGGGTTAAATTATTGACAAGTTCATATGACTCACAAACTTAGGACTACAAACAGCATACCATTATTTTTAGCACAAACCAACTTTAGTTATAAACCTGGTTGACAAGCCAAACTAACCTTGTCATTAAGACTGAATACTTTCCTTTACTCAATTCACACATTAAGTCATGAACGAGTATAAAATCACCTCATGGAGTAAGTTACACTTAACTCCACTTGAATTCACCCATTATCTCAGAATTTATTCTGAACAAGTGATACTTGATTCCACTTAAAATCATTCCTGTATGTATAAACACCTCAAGTGTGACAAGTTTTACTTGACCCCTAAATCATATTATATTATATAAATTACTCAATAGACCGAAATAATTAATTAAAGACCATTGACTATTGTCAACCTCCATAATCACACTCATGAATAATCCATTCCACAATATCCCTAATCTCCACAAATATAAACCAAATACCATAAAAATTCGCTTGTGACTACCAAACAATTTCATGGACGTTTTCTACTCATGCTTCTATAGTTATCCAACATCCTCAAACAACTTTAAGATCAAGATTCCGCAATAGTACGTACCTTGAATAAACTGAGCGACAAGCCACTTTAACACTTAGAAAATCGACCTCTACGAAGTCTTCTCCTAATCATATAATAAAACTTGAATCAACACACTTGACTTTAATTTACAAAATACTAATGATTTTGATTGCCGTTCAAAAGTTACTAAAAACATGTTTTTATTCTTCATAAACCCCCATGTTAGTATAAATATTATATTATAGCCTAAGCTTGAAAAATCATAAAAATCTAGTTTTTCATGAAATTCAGCCCTTAGTTTACTTAATAAATCTGGAATTTCCTTCTCTCCCAAAATTATTCAAATTCAAAATCAACTCTTTACTAAGGATACAATATATTAAACATGATTTTGTGCATTTAAAACCCATTGTTTTAACACTAAACTTCAAAAAAATTTATCATGAAAATCTGTAAATATTAAAACTTGTTATAACAAGTGCGTAGCTTGATAATTATATTTATTCATTAAAAGTTCAATCATAATAAAACATTTTAAAATCATCAAACCCCAATACAAATCTAAATTTTGTTTAAAACCCCCAAAAATATTCAACTTTATTTCATACAACTCATACATCACAAAACAACCATTAATCATCAAAACTATCAAAAACCCATTTTAAGGCCCTAATTTCAACCTTTATCAAAATCTGAAAATTAATGTTTAGTTTAGATCAACAAAACAAAGTAATAGTACAAGCAAATTCATGGAAAATAACTCAAACAATAGCATAAAAATTTATTGTAATACTTGAGAATTTAATCATAATTTATCATGAATTAACAAGGCAAAGAGAGAAACAAATAAAGGGAGAGAGGGGAGGACCGACTAAGCCGGACAGATGGCGTGTGGTCGTCGGGCAGCGGCGGTACTGGGCAGGCGCAGGTGGCAGCGGCGGCTCGGCAGCAGCAACGCAGCACGCAGAGGCAGCAAGCAGTACCACGGTTCCTCCTTTTCTCTCTCTCGTTTTCTTTCTTTTCTTTTTTTTTGTTTTGAAAATAAATGAATGAATGGAGAGTGAATGAGGCGTGAAAGACTTATTTGAGCAAGGGAAATATTCTTTTCGTAACCTAGGTTTTAGATAGATAAATTCCAAGATTTTTTTTTTTTGATAAATAAAATAAAATCAAGTAATCATAAAATAAATATGTTTAAGCAAAATATGTTTTGAGTGGAAACGATATAATTTAAACATAATATATCTATAATTTAAACAAAATATATCGTTTTTGTAAAATAATCATAATATATTTTTAAGAAAATATAATTATAATTATCCAAAATTACGGGGGATTACAGTTAACCTCGCTAACATAAAATGACTCATAAATAATAGAGTTAATCAAGAAGATGAATGCATAAGGAAATGACCTTATTGTGGAACGAGACTGAAATATAAAACAAACAAAGATAAATAGAAATGAAAATCATCCATTATATAAGGGATAAGTATCAGACTACAATCGTATTACAAGGAAGGATGATTGCCTCCATCTTCACACAATTGGGATGAAAATGGACAAACTACTGATCCATTGAGAGATGAACTAGGCTACGCTATGCTAAACTATACTTGGCTACTAAGCTAAGTGTGGCTAGGAGAAGCTAAATGCGAAAAGAAGATAGATTGATGTTGTTGTTGTTTCTCTAATCCAGGTATGATTATTTATAGGCCTCCAAGGTAAAGATCGTGGGTGGAAGTTATCCTTCTTGACGGTTCCTTAGCTTGTCGCCTCTTTTCATATTTCGAATCCTCATGCTTCCCTCCAAATCTGCTATCACTTGTAACTCACGGGCCGTCCATTATTGGGCTATATACAAGTGGGCCACTCCCATCATAACTCCTTTCTATTGCTTGCGTTATATTGRCAGACGGTCATTACTCAAGAAATGTCATACATCACCAGTCTCTCTACTGTTTTGATCATCGCTAGTCACTCGCTTCATGGTCAAACTCCTTCAACTTAGTCAACGAAAGTCAATAGAACATTTTTAATCCGTAACACCCGCACAGACTAGATAGTTTCTTAAAACCCATTCCAGCCACCCACTAGTTRCTCTTGTCAAAAACTCAGCCATTACAAAACCAAGATGCTCCACCCGACAATTCATATGAAACTTCTACAAAATATATAAACCAATTAAACACACATTTAAATAAAACATTACACATTCAACACCAGTTGTAATATATACACAATTTACAGTGACAACAAACCTTAGATTACATACCATCTTGCACCTATCACCTTCCAAATAGGTRTGCAAAAAAATCCTTTTCTCTTTAATTTCTTTCCCATCAACACACACAATACGCACATTATCTTATTGGTAACAATAGGCTCAATTGTAATTTATAACCACAAAATTACTAATCATATTAAATTTAAGATTTCACATCAATTAATTCAAAMATGCAAAATTCACGACTACCCGATGCAAATTACAGTCACCGCCCCTGGACTTGAAATGTTCTGCCTACCAAGACCCCTACTACGACCCCTGCCGCAACTGCCAGCCATTCCTTCACACGAACTCACAACAAAACAATTATCACGCCAAAATTCATCAAATCACAATATACTAATAAAGAATAAACAATCAATAAATCCAAAAAACCACACCAAAAGATACTAGTTACAATCAATTGCTGATGAGAACTTTGCCTTCCCGAAAATCATCATTCTACAATTAAATCCAAATCGTCGTTCTACGATTCTCTCCAACCACCATCTAACTGATCAAGAATTTCAAATTTGTTTCGACCTTTGGTACATAAGTCAAAAGCCGTGCCTTTTTTTTTCTGCCGCTGTCAAAATAATAAAGCAACTTCACTTTAAAAGAATGATTTACAATAAGGCCCTTACTACTAAAGCATGAATTTATCGATATGCCCTGCTAATGACCACTAGGGGCCAACACAGTGGTGCACTGGTCAGTGTGATCACCCCTACCATGGATAGACGGAGTATATGGTAAATTTCCAAACTAGGGGTGTTAATGAGCCGAGCCTACTCGAGCTCAACTCGAAAACTCACTGAATAGACTTGAAATATTATCTTATCTTTTTATTTAGCTTAATAATTATAAAAATAGTACTACCTTTGTTACGTAATTATAGAAAAAGTTGGCTTTTCACGTATTTTGAGGAAGAGATTTAACCTAGTAAACGATCAAATTAATCAAAATAATTCTAACATAATGAAGAATAAGATGATATGTTTATTGTGTTAAAATTATTTTGATTAATTTGATCGTTTACTAGGTTAAATCTCTTCCTCAAAATACGTGAAAAGTCAACTATTTCTATAATTACGTGACGGAGGGAGTAGTATTTTATAAATTTAACAAAAGATAGAAAATTCATACCTATTAACTATTATATATTCTAAGAAGTCATTATAACACTATAATTTTCGAACTTCAATATAGCGTTAATGTATTTRGAACTTGACTTTTAAGACTCGAAAAAGCTCGAGGCTCAGCTCGAGCTCGAGAATATTCATCACGAGCGTAGATCAAAATACCCAAAGCTCGGTTCGGTTTGGATCGGCTCGTTAAGACGGTATTCCAAACAATAAAAAWTGAGCTATTTTCTCGCAATTTTTCCTATCGAAAATTCCAAACAACCCCTTCTATTGTTCTATTTGTTGCTCTTACCTTCTTTGTTTGACACTCTAGTGGCCATTCGACCGCACTCTATTGCAGAGCGAAACCAAGCACAACCATGGCGTTACTTGGTTCTCCTTCTCTCATCTCTTCTTGCTCATTTCGCACATTAAGCCCCTTTTTTCTCTCTCATCGTCGCTTTATCATCAAAGTCTCTTCTTTTCAATTATCCTACTTCAGACCTCGACTTTTCTCCGGTATTATTATTTTTAATTATTATTATTTTCTCATTTACGCACATCAAATTGCCCATAATTTTGTGTTTTCTTGTTGCTAAATGCTAATACAATCTAAATTTTGTGGTTATAATGGCAGTTTCAGCTTCGCAAAACGGTGTTTTTCCATCACCCGAGGTAGCAAAGTCTTTTGATTTTGATTGCGAGGAACGCATTTACAATTGGTATTATCTTTACTTTTATTTATTAAATATATGGTAATTATTATGATATTGAGCAGCTGCTATGTGCTGATATACTAGTGCATTATTCTTATCTTGGTTTATTGATTTTTTGGCACTGCTTTATTATCTTAAGAGGAAGGGGATACTGGTGGAAGTTGAAATCATATACTTCCTCAATTTCTCAATCCTCGTAACATATTGATTTTTGCGCWATTTATGTTTTGACCATATATTTAATTCATATACAAGTATATAAAAAGTTGTTTTTAAAATGTGTCTTTTGAAAGGTCGATAGGTTGGTAATTTCGGGAAGAGTTGAGAGTGTTAATTGGTGGACGTCTTCCTTGTGGCGTTCTAGTACTCTKTGTCTAAGCAAATTTGAATATGTTGTTGTGTTTTGGTATTGTTGCTTTCCGGTATTATCATGCAACTCAATTGTGTGAAAACTGAAAAAAGCATTCAAAATCAAAGGATGATAATTTTTCAATTTGGAAAACGGGGAGGGAAAAATAGCAACTAACATGAGTACGAGTTTCTACATGAAATGGGATGACATATAAATATAGTAATAAAGGCTTACATGGTACTCCGTAAATGAAAAGATTAAGCATGAAAGGACACAGAGGAAGTGAAAAGATAACATAAACTCAACAGTCATAAGAACATGAAAGGACAAAATAAACATAAGTAGTAAATGAAAAGACATGTTAAATCCACAATCACGGAAAAATGAAAGGAAACATAAGTAAAAATAATTACACACGTTGAGCATATAAAGAAGTTAACTATAATTGATAGTCGAGGAATTTGACACATGACAAATAAAATTATAAAAAAATTCAACCCCCTTTTTATATAATAGTAATAGATTTCTCACAATTTTACCTATATAAAATATATTTCATCAACGAATATGTTGTCGGATTAATTTCAATGTATATTTTCTAAATATTACTTTTTATTATAATTGTTTCTTACATTCCCCACGTATTCTATTGATCAATCAATTAGAGGCTTAGTCGCATAGGTGGAGTGTGCTATCATTAACCAAAAGTGATTATTTAAGGAAGTCATCCATAAAGATTTTCCTCCTCCAACCTTAGGACTGAGAGCCTCATTCTCTTGTAAATCCTTGAACTTCATATTTTTTCTAACTCCTTTCCTCCAAGTCATTTTTGGCCTCTCTRTACCTCTTTTATAATATCTCTAATCCCAGTATCCCACTCTTCCACGCTTTGCAGCCAACCTGTGGGGTCTTCGTCTTATATTTCCAAACCAACGCAAGAAATTTTCCGACTCTTTATTGGTGAAAAATAGATTGAAAAGAATGTGTAAATGGGAAAGGGGAAAAATAAGGGAAAATGGAAAAAGTACGGTGAAATGGTAGGTCCAACTTTATTAAATTATAGTAAAAACATGTCCAAAATTGGCATACATAATGAGCATATTATAAAAGATATTAATGGTCGAAGCTTTGTTTTTTCAAGCTCGAAAGTCAAAATAGTGCGAATATTAATAATTAAGGAAGTTGATTTTTTTTTTTTTGGTTTTTCATGGTTTTCCGAATTTTCAAATTTGAGGTAGTTTTTTGGTTTGATTTGATATGGGTAAATGATATGATATGTTATATTTCTTTCAAACCATAATATGTTATTTATATTTTTATTTATTTGTTTAATGATCACAACGATTTTTATGATTTCTTATTTAGGCTCATTGAACTCATGACACTCCTTTAATTCTTTTGGGATTACAAGTTGAAGCCAAATATTTACTTGTCACTTCATCTTAATTTGTGCTTTATACTATGATTAAGTTTCTCAAAGTGTCACTATTCACACGTTGTTTATAATTAAATTTGTGGCTTGTAGAGTAAACTGTAGTAGTATAGTCATTTGAGATCTTATTAGATTCGTCTCAATAAGAATATGTAGATTGTTAATATCTACTTTGCATAATTTTCTCTTGTAAAACAAAAGACATTAAAGTGTAAATTGCGCATTTGTGTAAATATAAAAAATGGTGGAAGTATAAAATAATTCCTTTAACTTTTGTGCATGATTCTCTATTATAATTATGCTTGCTTAAACTATATGGTTAAAAAGGCATGTTATTCCATTCTCTAAGCCTTTTTGGATGTCTTGATAAGATTGTCTCGATGAATTTCGCATATAACACAATTCCTTGTTCAACCTTGGTAAATTTTGTGTTTTGCATTTTTTTTGGATCTCTCTCTAATCTATGTCCTCTACACGTTGAAGGCATTTTATGGCATCTTAATGTGGAAGTGGGTTGCTGTCAGGTGGGAATCTCAAGGTTACTTTAAACCAAACATGGATCGTGGAGGTGAACCTTTTGTTATTTCAATGCCACCACCTAATGTCACTGGATCGTTGCATATGGGGCATGCAATGTTTGTTACTCTTGAGGTTGGTTGGCAATGATTAATTTCTTTTTTTCATCATGATCATACCATGCCTAGGTCTTGAGCTCAGAAAGTTTTCTATAGATTGGATTTGGATCTATATATTTTTCCTTTGCACCACTTTGTACTTCTTTCTATAGCCAATAACAAGAATTCTTAATTGGCACCCTATCCTCATTTCCTCTTTCGTATAAAATCGAGATGTTTTAAAGTCAATGGGAYTATTATGATTAACATATAACTTTTGTCCTTTCTTAACATAAAACTCCTTATATGGTCTTAGGATATCATGGTTAGATACTACCGCATGAAAGGAAGGCCTACCCTTTGGATACCTGGTACTGATCACGCAGGCATAGCTACACAGGTTTGTAGATGGATTAGTTCTTTGTACTCCTTTATGTATTCTGCACTTTCTGCCTATTGTATTGCACATATAAGTGATACTATCTAACCGAATAATCTGTAGTCGTTGATCTTGGTATGTTAGATTGTGATTGGGGTGCTTCCCTTATTAATTCTTCACAAAATAGTACTTCTGTTTTTTTCCCTTTTTTTTTTAAAAATACTTGCACCATTTCTCTTTTTAGGCATTACTATCTCTCTATTTCTCTCCTATCTCAGAAGTCCATCTTTTTCCCATTAAACTTGAGAACACATTCAATACTGCAAGTTAAAGAAAAAAACATTCTCCATTTCGTTTTAAACGCAACAATTTCCATTTTAGGCAATTTCAAATTAAAGGCAACCATTGTTTACTTTCCTTTTTGTTAGTCATTTCTTTCTATCTCTCACTTCAACAAATACCTCATATTCTCTCTCTATCGCTTTAATTCTCACAATTATGTTTTAAAAAGGAGTCCGTGAAAGGTTATTGGTTGCAAGTAAGTTGAAATGGAGGAAGTTAAAAATACGGAGAAAGTATTTTAAAAATTTACTCCTTGCTCAATCTTGTTCAATGTTACAGTGAACTAGGTTGTTTTTGATGCTAATACTTCACCCATTACCCATAGTAGGTTTTTTTTTTATGAAAAAAAAAATTTAATAAAAAAAAGACCTAAAGTAAAGTTAAAGTATTTTATATAAGTTTTAATCTTTTCTTTCACATCCCCCCTTGATATCCTTTCTCTTCTCACTTTTTTATATGCTTAACAATGGTGGCGGACGTTGATGGTCCCGTTCTTTTCACGATCCTAGACATGTGAGTTGGATCGGAATTCGGCCTTTCGCATTGTGTTTCTTGTTTAAATGACCTAAGGCACATCCTTTCTTCCTTGGAATGACTCATGATAGATTTTTAATGTCTCATTTTCTCGTTCTCTTTCCCTTCATTGAATGCAATACATAATATGTTGGTTCAATGGACTCTACCTTTTCAATTCTATCAATGTATGACATCTGAAGCCCAATTTCATAAAGAGACTAGTGTTCCTTGAGCTTGGGGCCTTGGGTTGTTAGACAACAACCTTGGAAGTTCAGGTTCAAATTCCTAAAGTGTATTGAAATGAGGTAATTAGGCGGCATGGGATACCCAACACAATCAATCATTCAAGCCCCTAATTGCCCTCCTTTGAAGGCTTTGAATGGGAGAAAACCCTTAAGTTTAGTAATGTTTGAAAAACTTAAGGGGACAGATGGGGGTGAGCTCAAATACTCTTTGATGTAAGCTTTGGAATATATTAGGTATTTTAAGAATTCAGGAGGAAGAGATGGTTCTTTGAAGTAGGAGATCTCGCCTACCTCAAATTGTTGCCTTACTAGCAATAATCAATTGGCCAGTTGACCTCCTCGCTGAATTGTGCAGGTGGCATTGAAGTTGGAGTAAAGAAAAGATTCACGCTGTGTTGAACAATGACCATATTTGAACTGAAAAAGGCCTTAAGAGCAGGGCATCAACCTGCACAATTTATTTTAGTCTTTGTTTGTGGTGGTGGGGTGTATGTGTGTCTAAGCTTGCTGAGATAGAGCAGCCGATTGTCGAACTGAACAATATCACAGTAAGCTGTGATGGAAGATAGTGATGAAGTTTTTATGATTTTAGGGTATTTGAGTAATTCACTACCAGTTTCTGGTTTCATGTCATGTACTATGTGTAATTTATGGACGCTGTTAGTGAGAGAATCATGTTATAAAAAGAGGAGCAAGATCATCCAWATTATTTTTGAGTTAATATTTGTGGGAGTGCTCCTTACCCCTATATAGCAAGGGGTGTAATGTGTGATGTTTCTATCTTCAATGCTAATCTATCTATTGATCGATCAATCGATGATCTATTAAGGGTTATCATTATCATTCTCTCGTGTTTTTAAATTTGTTCTTCTGCTTCAATTCTTAGCATACTGATACTTCTTTTAATGGTATATATTCCTAGAATGGTATAACTCTTCGTTGGATGTTACCTTTTGTTAGGTGAAGGCTATTTGTTTAATTAACATCAATTTCCTGTCATAGACCGGGAATCAATATTTTTGTTGTTCATGGAACTTCTTTTCTAATAGAAGAGCATCTATTATTGATTAGGATATTTGCTTATCTCATTATCACTTCCTCCGTCTCAATTTTATAATTTTTATTAATATGCAATTATTGATGTAGTGATGTACTTCCTGTGTAATCACCTCTTTCGGTTGTTTTGTCAAGGAAATATTCATAATTTTTTGCGATTATAAACTAGAAAAATAAAAAGTGTTAGATTATTATTATTATTATTATTATTATTATTAATTATTATTATTATTGTTATTGTTATTGTTATTATTAATTTTTTTTTTTTGGGGAGGAGGGTGGGGGTAGAACATCATGTTTATATCCAAATTCATATTTTTGGCTGGAATTTGCACATGACATTACATATAAATGTTCTAATTAACTGGTGATACGATTTCCTTTTCTTCTAGTTGGTTGTGGAAAGAATGCTTGCTGCAGAAGGAATAAAGAGAAGCGATTTAGGGAGAGATGATTTCGTTAATCAAGTTTGGAGGTGGAAGGAGAAGTAAGATTGAATACTTAATTGTTCATTTGTTGGTTTTGTTTTCCTTCACACTTACTATGTTTATTTCATACATATGCATACATTCAAATGCATGCACACACAAAGACTCTWCATGTTTATGGATAAAGTATCATTCCACTTGTCACATCTATATTATAATGAACAAGTAATGAGAATTTTATGACAAAGTGTGATTGTAATATGGGAGGTGAAACATCCATTCTCTCCCATGTGAAACTGGAGACCTCAGCACCTGATTGTTGGTTGTCCAAACTCCCTTGTATTCTGTGTGTATTAAGATATATATATATATATATATATATATATATATATATAGAGAGAGAGAGAGAGAGAGAGAGAGAGAGAGAGAGAGAGAGAGAGAGAGAGAGTGTGTTAGGTTCATATGAGAACCCATCTTATTATGAGAACTATGAGAACTCTCATCCTAACCATCCATATAATCCCCAATTAATCACAACCATTCATTTTTAAAACTCACTTAATTTTCTCATTCCTCTCATCTCTCACCCTTTCTCTATCCTCTCTCATCCCTCACCATTTCTCTCTCCTCCTCACTTACTAACCACCACCATGACTGCCACACCACCAGCCCAAAACGCCACCACCACACCACCCCCCTCGCACGTCGCACCACCGCATCCGACCAAACGAACACGAACCCAGACCACCGCCACTGCTGCACCATACGCGACCCGACCCATTCTCTCTCCTCCCTCGCCCCTTTTTCGCTCTCTCCATGCACCGCACAACACTCTCCCACCGCCGCTTGGCCACTCCAGTCGATAACGCCGCCGCGTCACTCTTCCCTCTTGCATCAACCACGAACAACACCCTCACCACCTTGGTTTAAGGTTCGAATTAGGGTTAGGGGTTCTAATTAGGGGTTTTGATTTAAGGATTGTTGCAGTGATGGTGGGTGGTGGGTGGGGGCTGGTACGCGAGTGGTAGTGGTAGGTGGAGGGTGGTGCGTGAGTGGTGGTGGAGGCTTGGTGCAGTAGTGGCGGAGGTCAGTGGTGAGGGTGTGGATGGGCTAAGTGGAAGGGGGGTGCGGGCTCGGTGGTGAGGGTTTGGGTTGGTTCGGTGGTTAGGGTGGGTGTAGGTGGGTCGGGTCGGTGGTTAGGGTTTGGGTGGGTAGGGTTCGGTGGTGAGGGTTTGGGTTAGTTCGGTGGTTAGGGTGGGTGCGAGTGGGTCAGGTCGGTGGTGAGGGTTTGGGTGAGTTAGGCTCGGTGGTGAGGGACGGTGAAGGTGGTCGGCTCGGTGGTGAGGGTGTGAGTGGGTTCGATGGTGAGGGAGGGTGTAGGTGGGCTGGCTGGTGGTATAGGGGCGTGATGTGGGCTGTTTTTATGGTGGGCCCGGGGATTTGACAGGTGGAGGAGTAGAGTATACATATGTAGAAGCGAGTGTAGATAAATTACATGAATTTAAATCTTGCGGACACCACAAGAGTAAGTTGAATACTTGTAGATATATCAATAAGCCACTTGATAGCAAGAGGATTAAATTGTAGAATATCTCCAGTAATAATGAAAATTTAATCTGTTTATAATGAAACATTAAAGACTAATAATTGTATGTATTTCATTTATAGACAATTAATAATAAATTAAGTTGATTATTTAGAACAATAATAGAGTGAATTAGTATATGAACAGTGACAAAGTTTTACAAAGTAATAGATATGATCATAAAAGTCGATAACAAATTGTGGTCATTACATCGTGGATGTTTTCTCATATTGGCATGTCTCTCAAGAGGAGTTCTCAATCGGCGGGATCGTCTGACCCTTATGAGTGTCTAAAATATATTCTGGATATAATATGGCCCCTTATGCATACCGATAATTTATATTATTGCATTTTTTGATTAATATAAGAAACTATATACATTTAACAACTCATATAAATTATAAATTAATGGAAATAATAAATATTGTAATAATTGAGGGGTGGGATGTGGCAAAATAAAGTTTGTCTCAGTAGCCAGGGTTTGTTTTGTTGTTGCTTTTAATTCTTTCTCAAAAATTAGATTCTTTTTCTTGGTTCTCTTCATTCGTTTCTTAGTCTATTCTCTTTCACTCTTAATCTCTAGTGTTTGCAAATATCATGATTTTTTTATAAGAAATAGATGTTACTTTTGTTGGCACAGCGCTCCTTTATGAAGCTCCTCTGTCGTCTCTTCTCTATTTGATCTTTGAGCTCCTTAATATAAAGATGAGTCAGGGATTGTAGTGATCACTATACCATATGTTTGTACGTGACGAAAAAGTGACCTATTGTGTGGGAATTGTTATAAAGGCGCGTGGTCATGCTCTCTCGTGGGTGGGGAATGACTTACGTCTAACGACAAAACATATATCCTAGAAGATGCATTATTGTAACATACTTGGGATTTCTTCGGAATTTCTATTCAATAACCGCATGTTTAGATAACGGACTTATCTTGACAAGGAATAGCAATACAGTGAGCCACTAAAATAAGTTGATCTTGCTCTGGTATCCAATCTAAACCATTTAAACCTTAAATGGTTAACCCCAAGATGGGGCAGCTATATGAACTAAAATATCTGTTGCAGTCAAAATTTGTGTAAATCCCTCCCTCCATACTCTTCATTCAAGAGCTACATGCTGATTTCCTATTATCCTATTTAACCCGTACGACATTCAAGTCATTTTCAGTCGACCTTGACCCCTCTGAAGTTTACCCATTGTCATGTCCAAATAATTCCTCAATATCCGTGACTCAAACTTTTTTTCGATATCTTCGTTCCTAGACTACCCTTAAATTTTTTCCAATTACCCATCTTCACATTTGCATATCTATAGTGACATCTTCTAATTGGTGTTAGCTACAAATATTTTGATCCATTTAATAATGCTGGTGTGATAGAATTTCGTTGTAAATTAATCGATGTGTTCCCCGCACTCTGCTTTGACCGCACACCACTGTCCTCCTGCTGAAGTCATAAACACTTAATTAGTTAATTTTGCTTGATCAATGTCTTCATTCTCCAATTTAATCATTTCTGTATAAACATTCACTTTCGGTCAACTCCTTGCGACCGAAAGTTAACAATTTATGTCTTGAGTCTTGAGCGTTGATCCTTTTGGGAAGCAAAGTGATATTTGATTTACTCCTTATGTTCCAAAAAGAAATGGACATTTGCTTTGGGAAGAAATTAAGGAAAACTATTACATATTTGATGGTGGGGGGCATAAAGTACAATTAAATTGGTCAGAGTGTATGTCAAGTGGGTGAGGAGGGAGGGAGTCCAAATGGAGCAAATGTTCAATTCTATCCGAAATAGAGGGAGTGTAGCTTTTAATTGTTCTCACTTTAAACCTTGAAATTTCAACTTTTGCTTCCATTGCTTCATTTTAACATCAACCTTGTGCTCCAGTTTTGTCTACCATAATAATATCAATTGCGAATAACATACAACTAATTTTTGAGCGTTCTGTTTATTGGGATGACGACT
>SNQN01002037.1:43432-63112 GCA_008642245.1 Bassia scoparia | reverse complement strand
GGTAGAGAGATGTCACTCTTCCTCTTGCATCAACCACGAACAACACCCTCACCACCTTGGTTTAAGGTTCGAATTAGGGTTAGGGTTCTAATTAGGGTTTTGATTTAAGGATTGTTGCAGTGATGGTGGTGGTGGGTGGGGGCTGGTACGCGAGTGGTAGTGGTAGTGGAGGGTGGTGCGTGAGTGGTGGTGGAGGCTTGGTGCAGTAGTGGCGGAGGTCAGTGGTGAGGGTGTGGATGGCTAAGTGGAAGGGGGTGCGGGCTCGGTGGTGAGGGTTTGGGTTGGTTCGGTGGTTAGGGTGGGTGTAGGTGGTGGTCGGGTCGGTGGTTAGGGTTGGGTGGGTGGTTCGGTGTGAGGTTTGGGTTAGTTCGTGGTTAGGGTGGGTGCGAGTGGTCAGGTCGGTGGTGAGGGTTGGGTGAGTTGGCTCGGTGGTGAGGGACGGTGAAGGTGGTCGGCTCGGTGGTGAGGGTGTGAGTGGTTCGATGGTGAGGGAGGTGTAGGTGGGTGGCCTGGTGGTATAGGGTGATGGCGTTGTTGGGCCTGGGTTCAAGGAGGAGAGAGAAAATTAGAAAAGTGTAGAACATGAAGTTTAAATTTGGGAACACGGAGACTAAATATGTGAACATAAAACCGAAATTGTAGAACATGAAAAATTAATTTATAGAACATAAAGACTAAAATTGTAGAACATGAAAATTAAATTTATAGAACATAAAGATTAAAATTGTAGAACATGAAAATTAAAAGTATAGAACATAAAGTGTAAAATTGTATAACATGAGTTCTCATGTTCTCACCCTAAGAAGATTCTCATGGGATCCTCACCCTATATATATATATTATATATATATATATATATATATATATATATTTATATATATAGGGTGGATGTGCAATGAAGTTGGCCTAGCAGGTTTTTTTTTCCAAAAATTACTCTCTTCTCTCTCTTCTCTCTCTCTCTCTCTTCCTGGTTTGAATATCAGATTTAATAGTACTCCTTATGAGCGGTCTTTCTATTGACTATTTAAAAAAATTAGCCAGGTGATATCATCACTAAACTTTTTAGGAAGAATGAACCTTTGGGTGTATAAACCTTTTCTCTCTGTAGTGATATCATCACTAAACTTTTTAGGAAGAATGGCATTATTTGTAACTTTGTTGATTTTCAAACACTTTGAAAGGACTATGAGCAAGATGCAATAAGTAGCCTAAATAATTGATCTTGCTCTGGTATCCCTCAATAAAACKATTTAACCCTTAAATGGTTAAACCCCAAGATYYGGCCAGCTATATGAACTAAAATATCTGTTGCAGTCAAAATTTGTGTAAATCCCTCCCTCCATACTCTTCTATCAAGAGCTACATGCTGATTTCCTATTATCCTATTTAACCCGTACGACATTCAAGTCATTTTCAGTCGACCTTGACCCCTCTGAAGTTTACCCATTGTCATGTCCAAATAATTCCTCAATATCCGTGACTCAAACTTTTTTTCGATATCTTCGTTCCTAGACCTATCCCTTAAATTTTTTCCAATTACCCATCTTCACATTTGCATATCTATAGTGACCATCTTCTAATTGGTGTTAGCTACAAATATTTTGATCCATTTAATAATGCTGGTGTGATAGAATTTTCGTTGTAAATTA
Source organism: Bassia scoparia (assembly GCA_008642245.1). Taxonomy (NCBI): domain Eukaryota; kingdom Viridiplantae; phylum Streptophyta; class Magnoliopsida; order Caryophyllales; family Amaranthaceae; genus Bassia; species Bassia scoparia. The sequence continues at coordinate 61,463 of SNQN01002037.1, read as the reverse complement.
ATCGATGGTTTCCCGCACTCTGCTTTGACCGCACACCACTGTCCTCCGCTGAAGTCATAAACACTTAATTAGTTAATTTTGCTTGATCAATGTCTTCATTCTCCAATTTAATCATTTCTGTATAAACATTCACTTTCGGTCAACTCCTTGCGACCGAAAGTTAACAATTTATGTCTTGAGTCTTGAGCGTTGACTCCTTTTGGGAAGCAAAGTGATATTTGATTTACTCCTTATGTTCCAAAAAGAAATGGACATTTGCTTTGGGAAGAAATTAAGGAAAACTATTAACATATTGATGGTGGGGGGCATAAAGTACAATTAAATTGGTCAGAGTGTATGTCAAGTGGGTGGAGGGAGGGAGGGAGTCCKAATGGGCAAATGTTCAATTCTATCCGAAATAGAGGGAGTGTAGCTTTTAATTGTTCTCACTTTAAACCCTTGAAATTTCAACTTTTGCTTCCATTGCTTCATTTTAACATCAACCTTGTGGCTCCAGTTTTGTCTACCATYATAATATCATATGCGAATAACATACACTAATATTTTGAGCGTTCATGTTTTCTTATTTTGGACCGACCTTGGCGGTTGCCACTTCATCAATCACCATTATCAAGAGGATTGAATGCAAATTCTTGTTTTAGTCTATAGTGTTGGGAAATCCTTCAATAATTCCCCGCAAGTCCTTGTTATCAGATCTTGACTGGGAAGCTCGGACTCGGCAACCACCCCCGGCATATCGATGTCGACACGACACGACGCGGGTACCGGTACGGAATCCGGGTCGGACACGCGGGGGGGGGGGGGGGAGAAAGTGGACACGGCATGCTAATTGAAAAAATGGCTAAGTCTTCGTGTTCTTTAAATTTTTTAAGAAGATGAAAAAGGAAGAGAGAGAAATAGAAAAGAAGAAGAGTGAAATTTACTAGTGGTAGCAATAAATACTGTCCTTACAATTGTACTTTTAATCAGACAGATTCTTTTTCTTTTACAGCTGTCCACCACTRCACTAGCTTACAACAATAGATTATTACATTATCTCATGTCCCTATTTATTTTTTTACCTACCACCAACTGCTCCCATGACTTCACTCCCATAACTCACTTTTTTTAACTAACCCCATAACTTTCACTTAGTCCCAATGTTGTGTAAATTCCAAAACAAAATAAAAATTCAAATATTGTGCAACTCCATACAAATTAACTCCAAAAAAAAGAAAAATGTTTTTTTTATAACATATTGTACTCCGTGTGAATTAAAATACCCGTGCCCACGAGTCCATATTTAAAATTTGGACTCTTCCAAAACGAGTCCACGTATCCTTATTATTAGAAAATTAAAGGTCCGACACTTAGATACGCACCCGAGTTCGACACCCGTACCCGAGTCCGAGCATCCTAGGATCTTGATACATGTCATTAACCAAGTCAACACACCTCCATGAAATGCCTTCTTTGTTATGGTCCACCAAGTATATCATAAGCCTTCTCCAAGTCTCTGAAATCCATGTGCAAATTCTTCTTCCTCTCTCTATAGTGCTCCAATATCTAAATAAAAGAGATCTATAATGAATGTTTTATTCTTTTTAGTCATTATTTTTTGAAGTTTGTTTCAAGTCTAGTGTTGTGCCACGGTAAGCTGCCTTGTCTGTTCTCTTAACCTTAATACTGTTGGAAGGAACAGATTGGCAAGTATGGAAATAGAGAGTGACTTGGCGAGTAGCCCTTGCTGTGGGAAACTTTATGTAACTGGATCCTTTTGTTACTGCCATATGATAGGATGACCAAATACTCTTTTGTTTGATGTCATTTTTGTTTTGTATTTAGTACTATACTATTATATACCGTTTTAATTTCATGTTTATGTTTCCCTCAAGACATGGTATCGTGATTATGATTGTCATGACTTATGAGGGACTTTAGGTTAGGTATGATAAGCTATGATGTTTAGACTTTTCAATTAGGTGCCACTGAATCCCTTTCGACCTGATGAACATTGCACTGACAGGAACAAACTCATAAATGAACATTGTTGTGTGTCACGATTAGAAACTTCAATTGATGATTTTTGCCGGAAGAGCATCATGATTTTAAATTGTGATGACAATTGGGTTTCTGATAATTTCAATTTTCATGCTTGGATGTTCATTTACTTCTTTATTTTTGATAAGCTTTGCTTAAATATTCATTTATGAAATTGGAGTTGTGGAAATAGTGACGTTTATTTATTTATTTATTTTATTGTTATTATTATTTATTTATTTATTTATTTTTTTTGTGTTTTTGGCAACTTATAGGTATGGTGGAACAATTACAAAACAAATTAAGAGACTTGGAGCTTCTTGCGATTGGACTCAAGAGCATTTTACTCTTGACGAGCAACTAAGCCGTAAGTCATATGAGAGTTATTTATGTTCTAAATTGCTAAGTAGAATGACAAGCCGTAAGTCATATGAGAGTCATAAGTAGAATGTCATATGAGAGTTATTTATCGTATATAGAATATTCTGCATATGTTGGCAAAAAGTCATGGCTAGGATTTTGGAAGAGAAAACCTCGATTAATCAAGCTTGGCATCTCTAGTGGATTCACTTGGACATGTACTGTTTATTAATCATATGTAATTTACCTAGTAGTATTAGTTCATTGAGACCACCAGAATGTTTATATCTACTTGGTGGGGGGATGTTGAAATGGTTTGGTAGCTTGTCATGAGTGGCTCCAATTTTGTTTAGAGCTTGTATCTTTCTTAAACAAAATGTGAGAGGTCTTTCTTGCTATTGATATCCAGATGACAAATGTGTTTATATGAGAAAGAAGTTTAAAGAGCAATGATTTGTTCCTTAAGGAAGTAGCGGTTCGTAGTCATTGTTTATCCCTTTGTGTAGTGTCGTTGATGATACTATTGTTAATTTAATAGGGCACTAAAAAGAAGGGGAAAATATTTAATAGATTTTTCAGGGATCCATTTGCCCTGTTTAGGGTTATAAGTAACAAGCTCCTATTTTTATATCTACTATATCTAGTTTTTGTTCCAGAGCAACATTTGACAACCCTAGAATTTCTAGTTAATTTAAATCTTTGTCTGTTGGCACTCTGTTTGTATTGTGGTGACACAAAATAGGAAACCTTCCTTCCAAAAGCTTCTAACATAATGCTTGATTTTACATAAACTAATCTATAACAAATCTTAACTATAGTCCATCTCTATCAATAAACCATGTCATCTCTTCCACCATGTTTGGTGTGATGGTGATCACACCAACAACCCCTCTAAAGATTCGTGCCAAGTGTCTAAGCCAAGTTTTTTACTCTAATCTACAACCATGCAGAGGAAGTCCATGCTTTATACATACCCTTTCCATTTCATACATCAAACCTCAGCTATAGTTTTATTAAAATTCCAGGTCTCTTTCTTTTACTTTGGGTTGACCTTCCTTGGAGCCTAGATTAGTGAGGCAAAAGACTAATTAATGGATGTGTGGGTATTTGGGGAGAAAATAAGGGATATAAAGAAGTAAGGTGAGGTACGGCTGTAAAGAAACTTGAGAATCACTAATGGGATTGTGAAAGWGGAGTTAGCAAGTTCTTGCTTTGTGGTGGGTTGATTTTCCTTTGGAACTCTAGGGTAGATAATTAATGGCGGCAATTTTGGGGTTGGATTAGTGTTGGGATCAAAAATGGAAGAGAGATAAAACATTGGTTTATTATTATTATTATTATTATTATTATTATTATTATTATTATTATTACTATTATTATTATTATCATTATTATGATTATCATCATCATAATAATAATGATTATCATCATTAGCAGAATATTTGGTGTTTTGTTCACGTTAATGGTGATATGAATGAGGGGAGAAGAAGATATAGGGTAAGTGGTTAATTAATGAAGGGATTAAGGAGTGTTTAAGCTTAATATGTTACTTTAATGTGTTTTATTAATGTWAAATTAGATTAGAACTAACGGTGTTAGCTTTTCCGTTGATGATGATGATGAATTCAACGGAAAAGCTAACACCGTTAGTTCTAATCTAATTTAACATTAATAAAACACATTAAAGTAACCTATTAAACTTAAACACTCCTTAATCCCTTCATTAATTAACCACTTACCCTATATCTTCTTCTCCCCTCGTTCATATCACCATTAACATGAACAAAACACCAAATTCAAGCACCTAAATTCGAGCAACCTGATTGAACAATTATCAGCCAAACACTCCTACCCAACAACGCAATCCAACACCACAACCACAACGACTCACAACCGCCCACAAATTCGACCCAAACAACTAATCCCAACCACCCACGAATTCAACCCAGCCATCAATTCGTCCCCAATTCGAATAACTTCGACCTAACCCAACCACCACAACATCAGCCCGAACTCGAAATCAACAACCACACACCAGTAGCCCGCTACTACACATTCTTCCTTTATTTCTTCATAAATTCATCTCATTATCATCATCAATCAAAAGCATTCTTCCTCGAATTTAACGAACAACAATGGCACCACCCATCAAACTTCGACAATCATCATCTTCATCGTCAACCTCGATTGCAACCATAAGTTCGACATCACAAGACGCACGAATTCAAGTCCAGGAAATGATGACTGAGTTTTAATGGATGGTTGGGACATTAATTATTGGTAGGTTGTTGATAGATGATTTAGGTGAGGAAAGATTTGCACGAACAATTTGAATTTGATGGATTTTTTCTTGATTTTTTTTGGGTTTTTTTTTATCACTTTTTGAGATTTTGAATTTTTTTGGCTTGAATATGAAATTTGGGTTGAAGATGATTTACGAAGAAGGAAGAGATATAACTGATTGGTGGTGGTTTGCTTGTGGTTAGTGGAGGTTGTCGGGTGGTGGGTGGTGTGTGGTTGCTGCAGGTCATGGGCTGGGTTTTGGGTAGTTGTGAGTGGCTATGGTGGGCTGGGGTGGTTGTGGGTGGCTGTGGTGGTGTGGTGGTGGTGTGGTGGTCTGCTACTGGTTGTGGCTAGCTACAGGTGGTTATGGCTGCTAGGTGGCTGTGCTAGGAAGAAGGGGAGAGAGAAGGATGAACATAGAGGGGAGAGAGAGAATGAATTGATGTACTTGTATAATAATTAGTTGATTTAGGTGTTAATTATGTTAAAAACTAACGCCGTTAACTTTTTCATCCATAGTAAGGGCATTTGGGCTATTTTCTCTGAAGTGGGGGGTATATGAGTTGTTTCTAAAAACACGGGGGTYTATGGGTTATTAGGCTAAAACTCAGGGGTATATGGGGAAAAATCSCTTATTTTTATTATTTTTGTAATAGGACATTATATTTTTATCAAAGTTTTTTGTTTACCACCTTTCAAGTATTATTTTAAATTTTATCACCTTATAAACTTTTTATTAAAATAAGAAATGAGGTTATTTGAAAGAAGGTAGGGYTTGTAACAATTGAGGATAAAATGAGGGAGAATTGTTTCAGATGGTTTGGTCATGTGAGTTGTAGGTGTGATTCACCGGTGAGGTAAGCTATAAAGAAACTTGAGAATCACTAATGGGATTGTGAAAGAGGAGTTCGCAACTTCTTGCATTGTGGTGGGTTGATGGTCCTTTGGATCTCAAGGGTAGATAATTGATGGTGGCAATTATGGGGTTGGATTAGTGTCAGGGTCAAAAATGGAAGAGAGATAAAACATAGGTTGTTTTATGTGCATTTTAATTTTTTTAATAGGACATTATATTTTTAGCCAAGTTATATTTTTTTTATTTATTTTTTAAAAAACCACCTTTTCAAGTATTAGCTTTAACTTTTACTACCGTATAAACATTTTATTAAAATAAGAAATGATGTTATTCGAAAGAAGGTAGGGTTTGTACGGTTGTACCAATTGAGGATAAGATGAGGGAGAATTGTTTAAGATGATTTGTTCATGTGAGTTGTAGGCCTAGTCATTTACCAAGTGGAGAGGAATGTGAGAGGCATATGCTTGGTTTTAAAATAAAATACAAATTGCTTTAATCTAAGTCAAATTTTGATATTTTCAAATTTTAATAATTTAAAAATAAGGTTTTTATTTTTCGACAAAAAAGTATTATTTATATTTATATATGAATTAATAAATGTATAAACTTTTACTCAATAACACATTTATTAACATTCATTAAAAACTTTCTTACATTTTTTATGCAATCTAGATATCTATCTATCTATCTATATACTAATACTAAAGCAATCCCCACCTTCTAAGTTTCCCCTCCCAAATTTCCCTCCCAACTCAAGTTAATTAATGATTGCATTTATATATATATAAAAAAACTATTGAATATAAATTAATAAATGTATTTTCAAAATTTAAGTTGAACTTAACTATTGCTACTAACTCTTCTAATTTCTCCTTCTCAAATTGCTTTGAGAATAGAAATTTATACATTTATTATTCTTCAACTATTGTGTCTAAATTACATTTTTTGAGTTATAAAAAAAAAAAAATTTGTGTCATTAAATCATATGATAAATTACATCATTTTTTGTAGGAAAATTTGCCAATAATTACCCATATTTGGGACTTTTTTAGAAAAAACTACCCACATTCCATTTTATTAAAAATGACTACCCACTTTTTGCAAAATCATTAGAATTCACTACCTGTTAACGGTTTTATGCTAACACCGTTAACTCCAAGCCAAGAAACCACCACGAACCACCACTCCCTCACTGCTACCACCTACCACCGACCACTCCCTTCCATCGGAGCTGCCACCAGCACCGCTGCAGCCTCCAAGCACCACAACTCGCACCACAACTAGCARCACCCTAGCTAGCCCAACCCACCCCAGCCCTAACCCGGCCAATCAAATCCCAACCACCCTTGCGAACTCACTTTCCTCTCTCCCAACCACACGCACCACCACCACTCCAGCTCCTCCCACCGCACCCACCCTGCCACCGCGACAGACCCAATCGCACCCACAACCAGCCGTAACCGTAGCCGCAGCCGTACGCACCAAGCTTCAAATGCAACCACAGCGACATCTCGAGGTGTTCGAACAAGGGTAATTCAAGGATATAATTTGTTCGAAAATTAAACAAAATTTCAGTAAATAAATTTAGGGCTTTGTTTTGTGTAGTTTTGAATTGCAAAATCGTACACTTAATTGTAGTTTTTGTATTGAATTCAATGAGCTTGATTCGATATATATAAAAACCCTAAATTTCTTCATGAAATTGTGCAAAACTTCGAGCTACTAGCAGGTTTGATTGCAGTGGGAGGAAGAACCTATGGTGGTGATGTGGTGGAACGCAAGAAGAGAAGGGGCTCCATTTGTGGCTAGGTCGCGGTGGCAGGGGTGGGTTGGCGCTCGGTGGTGAAAAGAGAAACGCGGGTGTGGGGCCTGCGATGCAGGGGTGTTGGGGTGATTTCGAAGTGGCTGGGATGGTGGCTGCCTGGGTTGGTGAAGGTGGTGGCTGTTTGGGTTGGTGGGGAACTTGGGTCAAAGGTTGATGGTGGCTGAAGGGTGGTAGCATGGTAGTAGTGAGGGAGTGGTGGCTAAGGGAGTGGTGCTAGTTGTGGTGCTTGGAGGTTGCAGTGGTGCTGATTGGTGCTGATGGCAGCTCCGATGGAAGGGAGTGGTCGGTGGTAGGTGGTAGCAGTGAGGGAGTGGTGGTTCGTGGTGGTGTCATGGCTTGGAGTTAACGGTGTTAGCGTAAAACCGTTAACGGGTAGTGAATTCTAATGATTTTGCAAAAAGTGGGTAGTTATTTTTAATAAAATGGAATGTGGGTAGTTTTTTCTAAAAGAGTCCCAAATGTGGGTAGTTATTTGCAAATTTTCCTTTTTTGTATTATTCAATTAGTTTTTTTAGAGATAGTATCCAATTGGTTGCAAAAAAAATATCATCTATCTATCCATCTATAAACAAATTTTGGTTATAAACAAGTTTACAAATAAATTTAATAAAACATGGGAATTAATCTAGTAATTATTAAAGTGTGRTTGGGAGGGTTTGCTTTAGTAGTAGTTAATATATAGATTTGTCTTTGCTTTTCATATCTAAATTTATGAATACGTATCATTACCAGGTCCCCATCATAGATGACGACAATAAAAGTGCTCACTATAACAACTTCTACCACTACATACACCTCCTAGTGTTSGCTTCCCCCTCTTGATCTCCGTCATTGCCTACCCTATTCCACCACCACCATTAGGAGTAGAAGATGAAAATTTTTCATTAAGCCACCCCCAGAAGGTTACACTAGCAAGTCTCATATGAGTCTTYAATCTGTTATATAACTTTTCATGCAATCTGCTTCACACATATGTATATAAATATATGCTGATGTATGTAATGGAATATTAATTATTGCTTGTTCCCTTGGATTGAGCTATGTGAGACTTGATTAGAAACTTGTAGAACTGGATTGAATTGTTTGATAAGGAAGCTCCCTTTTTTTTTTTTTTTTGTTTTTTCTTTGTCACAACTTATAACGTTTGTCATCTTTTACTTAAACAAACAAACAGAGAATTATGGGCATATATATACATTTCTCCAAATAACTATATGTTTGTGGCCGGAAGTATTTGACAGGTTCTAACCGTGCACGTGGAAAATGGTTATGTTATACTCATATAAACAAGTGTGCCCTTATTTGATGGCTTCATTCAGCTCTGCAAATTTCTTGTTCAAGTTGACTGTATATCATTAATTCATACTGACGCAATTTTGATTGTTAATTGCTGTTTGTACACAGGAGCTGTGATTGAAGCCTTTGTGAGGCTCCACGAGAAAGGCTTAATATACCAAGGTAGATAATTTGAAATCTGTTTTATATATTATATTAGTTTTTGAATGTGATGAATGCTTCCATATTGACTTATAAAAGATTCGCTTCTGAAGCATTCCATTAGTTGTTGCTCTAGGTTATGTAATGCTTCGTTCTTGTTTGATTTCTACTTTTTAATGATTTTTAAAATAATATTTTTCTAGTTGCGTTTCATATTCTGGGATTAAAGCTTGTTATTAGTGGGTTATATASTTACATGCTGCATGGAGCTGTATGATGACCACCTGCTATGCTGTACAAAGAAAGATAAAGAATAACTTAACTAATGTGCTCCTATCTTTGGTTCTGTCCATCTGTTAGATGATGGAACAAAGATTACTTGTTGATTCTATAAGAGTTAATTGTTGTATTATGCTCAATATAACTCTCAAATATGTTTAGGCAACTACGTTAATTATAACTACGTTTGTGGAATTGACTAGCAAAAGAGAAAGATTCTTGATGTGCAGTGAATAGGCCTAATTTGAGTGTTTCAGGTTCATACTTGGTAAACTGGTCTCCTAATCTTCAGACTGCGGTTTCAGACTTGGTATGTTATTGTTCTTGTTTGTTGAATGTGTGGCTGCTACTTTAGTTTGCAGTGTTCTGTTTGAGTTATATTTTTTTGGTATGCAAACAGGAAGTAGAGTATTCTGAAGAGCCTGGTGCTCTCTATCATATTAGATATCGCGTTGCTGGAGGTTCAAGGTTATTATCATGCTTTTATTTTTCTCCATTTCCACTACTACATGCTTGCATCTTTCTTTGAACCTGTTCATTTTATCTACCTAGGCTGTGTTTGGTTCACAAATTGGTATGGGTTCAATGAAACCACCATGGTAGAGTTTTGGATATTTTCATATCAGACAATTCCCCTTCARGTGCCTCAATGTGTCTGCTTTCTTTTCTCATGGCTAATGYCTAAAATGCTATCAATATCCCATAATCCTCGAAATGATTTCTCACARTTATATCGTGGACAATCAAGCTCACATATATTAAAACATATAAGCATAAACAAGTTGTAAAGAACAAACGAGAAATATGAAAAAAATTCTGCAGTCCTCAAATTTACTATATTTTTCTTCTTCTAACATATGAAGACCCYATATTACAAACAAATCATATTCATATTTGAATGAACTACGCTCAAATATGTTGTATCAACTTGTATCGATGGAGTACTCTACTTAAATTGTATCAACTTTTATTCACAGAAACAATAAAAGGATCAAAGAAGAGACTCAATTATGACAGAAAAGACCAGATTAGTTATATTCTTTTCCTTTTTGTTTTCTATAATAGTATAAGGGGATATAGTAGAAATAAGTTACGAATTCATAATGTGAGATTCTTTTATTGAAATATTTTTTTTTTCAGAAAAACAATGCTTGCAATAAAAGATTCAATCCAAATTAATGTTCATATTTAGTAGTATACGTAAAGTGCTATTTCAATTGAGCATATATAATGAAAGTGGGTCTAAAATTATTTGCACTATTTCCTTTTGGATGTCAAAGTTAGTAAATCGTGACCAACTTTTTTTGGCAAATTTATAATGTACAAAATAATCAAGTTAGTTTTTGTTAGAATTGTCTAAATCTCTAGCTTATTAATATCAACTTTTTGTACTTCCTTCGTTTCAAATTACTCGCTACACTTCCTATTTAAGAAAGTTTCAAATTATTTGCTACACTTCTTTTTAGGCAAAATACTCTATCTCTCTCCTTTCACATGGGTCCCCTTTAGTTATTCTCTCTATATCTTTCTTCCTCAAAATTTGCCTAGGAGTCTGATTTTCAAAGTGTAGCGACTAGCGAGTATTGTGAAACGGAGGAAATAATTCTATAAAATATATTAATGGTCAAAGTCAAGTTCGAAAGACCATGCAAAATGATATCATGGAAGTAAAAAGAAATAGAGGGAGTACTAATCATTTTCATCCGACAAAAGTTTAGTGGAAGTCTCAAATACTTTTAACAATTGACGTAGGGTGAGAGGGGATTCAACGTTTTAATTGGGAAATTGATCTTTCTCATGTTGAAAGTGAAATTTCTATATATGCTCGATCATATTCCTACGCAAGAAGAAAAAAACGTTAAAACTTAAAAATGAGGGTAAAAAGGAAAGTATAATTTATTTATTTAGTTACTCCCTCCGATTCAGTTTACCTGATGCATTTGCTTTTTCACATTTGCTGTAAATGTTAATATTTTAAGTTATATGGCAGAATATTTATAAACACTACATATTTGAAAAGCATTCGTTGAGACAAATCAAACAAGATCCTACATGCCTTATAAATACTTTTTCAAACTTAAAAAGTGAATAATGTCACTTTTATAAAGGTAGCAATTAAACTGAATCGGAGGGAATATATATATTGTCCAAATCAAAGGCAAATATGCTTGGAGTGGAGAACAAACAATCACCTATTTCTCTTTGTGGTGTGTGTATTCTTTGGTTCCTAATTACTTTGTTGGTTGAATTGAAAGGTGTAAAAACTTAACTATAACTAATTGACAATTGAAATTAACTGGAAAAATGTTACTTGAAACTGAAATAAACTTAAAAGAAAAAAATTAATTAACTTTCTAAATAACTGAAAAGTTGATCAATAAACTGWACCAAAATCAAACTACTTTTCATTGAAACTGATTAAATTGAAAGCAAAACTAAACTTAACTGAATMAAGCATATTTGTGTGTGTATATATAAATAGTACTTCCTCCGTTCCCTTTTGTTTGTTTTGTTTGGAATCACTGAGAAGATTAAGAAAAATGAATCTTTCATTAATAGAAGAAGTTACTTTAACAAGATTCTTWTTTAAAAAGAGAGTTATTGGATTTTTCATTTACTACCAAGGAATCAATTCATTTGTTAAGGAAAATGATGGAGTTTTTATACAAAGTTGCTTATAAGCCACACAAAGTTGTTGGAAGAGGTAATAGAAAATRGGTTAAGGGCATGCACTAGCATATCATGGAAGATCCACAGTGGAAGCAATTCATTTGTTAAGGCAAATGATGGAGTTTTTATACGGCAAGGAAGGACCTCCATATGGTTTTCATTGATCTAGAAAAGGCTTATGACAAAGTGTCAAAAGATGTACTTTGGTGCACAATATTGATAAATGGTATTCCCCGAAGGTATATTGACTTGGTTAACGACATGTATCAGGATGTGTGAACAAATGTGAAAACTTGTGATAGATGGACAAAGGACTTCCTTATAACAATTGGTTTGCATCAAGGGTCGGCGTGTCGGGCTATTTGGCCGTCGTATCGGTGTCGACACTACACCGATACGGGTACGAAATACGTGTCGGATACGGTGGTTTGCACTCGYTTATGGCCAAGTAAAAGAGAAAGAGAGTGAGAACTGAGGAGGAAGAGTAGGTGAGAACCAGATTTATACACAGGCGWCAACTACTTCGTTGGTTGGGTTGGTTTCTTCTTTGYCAAGGAGATCTGATCTAATCTCCGGGCAGGGAGGTTAAGGCTCTTCGTATGTTTAAAAAATGAAAAACATGTTTATTCGCTTGCTTTCAGTTGAAACGGTTGTGTGTTGTTGCTTGCTAGGGTTTTCTTTTCTCTTACCCTTTTTTTTTTCTTTAAGTCACTTGATTTATCTTTTAATTTTTATTGTAAAAAACTTTCTTTCTTTAATTAGACAACTGTGTTGTTGTACTACCATTCCTCTTTTCATGAGAGGGTTTATMGCCCACAATTAATTTAATTGCCTATTAAAATTCTATTACAAAGGCATAAGTATATTTAAAATACGACCTTAAAAAACAGCATTTAAAAAATAATCTTGCTATTTTATCAATATATACTCTATTTACTAAACTTATATTCTTTCTTTTTTGCCTTTTGTATCAAACGTCTATTTTTTAAAAATATTTAATTTACGTAATTTGAATATATTTTTAATACTGAGATTTCTAAAGTCGTACGTGTACCCGTGTCTAAAGTTAGGATGATGTCTTGAGTCCATGTAACTTAGATGAGTGTTTGAGCCATTTCCTTTTTGCATTGGTTATAGATCAAGTGACAAGACCAATCCAAGTTGAGTTACCATGGTGTATGTTATTTGCAGATGATAGTGTATTAGTGGATGAAACTAAAACTGGGGTTAATGCCAAATTTGGGGCAATTGAGACAAAGGTTGGAATCTCAAGGATTTAAGCTAAGTCAGAGTAAGACTGAGTATTTGGAATGTCATTTTAGGTCACAGTGGGGGACAAATGATGGAATGGTGAAGTTGGATGGAAAAGATCCAAGGATGAGRGAATGCTTTAAGTATCTTGGGTCAATCGTGTAAAAGAATGGTGATATTGACCCAGATGTGGCTCATAGACAAGTCAGGATGGCTTAAATAGAGAGCAGCTACGGGGCATCCCTCTAAAGTTGAAGGAAAATTTTTAGTAGTAAGACCAGTATTACTCTATAGCTCTATGGTATATTGACAGACTTGTCGCTTGCCTATCAAAAGTACCTATTAGAACTAACCAGTGTCACATAATTCGCTGGGGGAGGGCTCGAATTTCGAATTGGTTCGCCCGTTCCAATTCGCGGGTCGATCGCGAACCAAATCGGAGCAAAAAGCGAACTGGTTCGAGAATAGCAACAACCCAAACCCTAGAGATGCAATTGCTTTTGAAAACGACGAAATTAGTAACAAATATATTGGGGCTTTGATTCGCCTTGGTGGAGCGACTCGAACGGCGTGATTCTGAGACGCTGGTGAATTTTCCGGCCAAGGTTGCTGCAGTGGCTATGGTTGCTGCAGGGTTGTTGGTTCTCTGTCTTCCCTTTTTTCTTTCTTGCGATATTGGGGTTTGGGGAATTGGGAAGTTATTTAAAAAAATAAAACAGAAAGCACGTGAAGACTACTAGACTAGAGTAAAAATTGAGAAAAGTAGCAATAAAGTAGGGAATAAAAGTGGGGACTTTTGACTTCTCCTATATCCTCTTTCTTTTTTTTTTTTTTTATTTTTTTTTTATTTTTAGTTATTTGTGACAGCTGTATTTCACTATCTTTTGCCTTTTTTTTCTCTTTTTCCTCTTCTTTTTATTTATAAAAAAAGTTTTTTTTCTTAAAATTGTGGCAGTTTCCAATGTAAATATTAATTATAAAAATTAAAAATAAAATAAAAATCACCTATCGAACGAAATTCATCGGTGGTAGCGAACTCCGAACCCGAATTCGTTCCGCGTTCCGAAACGAACCACGAATTATGTGACACTGGAACTAACTATGCACCTAGTGATAACAGGATCGTAACCACGAAGAAGCAACAACTATCGATTAACTGAATCAAAGCATCTAAACTAATAAGAGAGTCCTTGGTTTGTGTTGTATCAAAGAGATTAAGCTATATGACTAACGAATCTAGGGCTACGGTTCACTATAGCAGTAATTAGCAACAATTCGGCATCAACAATTCACAACAAGGCACAATCAAAATAGGGTCAAAGTTCTRTCGAATCAATTGAACCAGAGAACTACTTCTAACCGTATCTRTCGACCTAGGATAGTCTCGTTCTACCTATTGACGTTGATCTTGTTCTAAGTCTCAATCGCTAAATCTAGAGACTTGTGACTAATCAAATTAAGCAATTAAGTCGGGCCCTACGAAATTGATTAACATAAAGAACAATCTAATAGGAAATTGATTAATTGCCAAGTTAAGAATCAAATCAAGCCAAATACATGCCAATCATATTGCTATAGATCCCCAATCGCCCTAGAAGTTGAACTACTCACTCATATTGAAATTAAACATGATAATTGCGATTGGGGAAAACATAATGAAAAGCATAAATAAATTAAAAACAATACTAGAAAAGATTAGAGGATAAATAATTACCAAAAGTGCAAAGGAAATTGATGAACGACTGAACTTTATTGAATTCCAATGTTGAATGATAAAACTAGGGTTCTTTCCAACAATACGTAATTGAATTCTTGAATTGATAATCTAAAATAATAATAAAAGGTAGTTTTCAAAATTAGGATTTCTCCCCTTAAATATCCCTTTCAATTCAGAAAATAATAGCTCCCCCATATTACAATCGTGCCCCTCATTGAATGGCTTTGGACGAAAATAGAAAAATCGAATCCGCAGACTGAACCGGTCGGTTCAGGGTGAACCGACCGGTGAAGGTTCGACTTCCTTTTTTTCCTCTTTTCCGCTTTGCTTCCAGCCACGTGCTACTCCCTTATGACTCCGTGATGCCTCAATTGAGTCCAAAATGTATCGAATCAACGAACGCAACCTGAAACTCATTCTAACTCTGGAGCAATGATATTAGTAGCAAAAATGGCCATTTAAGGCCCATAACCACAATGAAAAGACAAGGGAAAACACTATATAAACAATACACATCATATATAGGGCCTCCAAGAAGGAGCATATTCAAAAGATAGGCGTTATCAAGATGCAAATGTTCGATTTATAAGCTAGAGATGGATATGCGGGAATTGATGTGGTTATAAGCTAAAACCCAGAAAAGTCGAACACTAAAAATAAAACGAATAGAAAATAACTTCAAATCTCCGGATTAACCTAAAGGATATTAACTCCTAAAGGGGAACTAGCTCCTAAATAAGGAACAATCACCTAAGTATCTAATCAAGCGAATTCCTGGACCAACCACGAAAGTCACAAGGTTTTTCCTTCAATAAACAAGATTTCATATCCAGCTACTTGGAAATATAACTAAATCTAATCCTAACAAACAAATCTAATCCTATCAAACTGGAATTAATTATCCTAACAAATAAATCTAATCCAAATAACAAAATAAAAATAAATCTATCTTCTAGAAATTATCCTCTGATTTTCGATCTTTTTTATCATCAATTCGATCCATGGCAAGATATGAGACAATTCTGAATTCCTTATCCCAAATTGCCTTGTTGATTTTTAAGTTATCCGTAGGAAAGTTGTTGTTGTAGATATTGCAAGMGAAAACCGCTTGCGTTAGTTTGGCATGTAAGACGAAGACCTCAAGTGCGAAGAATGGAAGAGTGAGATTAATGAGATTTTAAACGAGGTAAAGGGAGACTGAAAGTGACTTGGTGGTACGGAGTTAGAAAAGATCGTGGGAGTGGAGGAGGAAAATCTATGTGGATGACTTCTCGGAATATTCACTTTTGYTTTATGTTAGCCAACCCCACTTATGGGACTAAAGCTCTGATTGGTTGATTGATTGAGAAAAAGCAATAAAAATGGAAAGTGAACTTTGGCCTTTGGGGGATTAATTTTGTATGGTGGTTAAACTTTTATTTAATATATGACTGWGAAAAGTAACAATTATGGTTCATTTTACTATAAAAAGATGATTAAAGTTAGAGTTAAAAAAAAAAGATTCCAAAGAAAACAAATACTTAGGAATTTCATTTCGGAAAATAGTGTAAACAAAAGGGAACGGAGGGACTAGCTAATAAGACAATAATAATGTAAACACTAAATCGGACGGTTTATTTCAATGTTTCACTAATAATAAGGCATCAATCGATACAAATTTGTTAGTCATGCAAATAAGCCGAACAAGACTCGTCGTAAACCTGATTCAAAATTTTACAATTTTGTGGACAGATATAAAATGAGTCCATCTTAATTATAAAATAGGTTCAAGATTGAATTTTTTGAACTGAACCYAGAATTTGTGAGTTTGAACTGAAATAAACCAAACTTAAACAAACTGAACTGTTTGATAACTTAAATGTTTGATAACTTAACTGTTTAATGTAATGACACTTGTTGTAGTTGAAGGCATGCACAACTGTTGGTCTTTCTCATCAATTTGTTGTCTTATTTCATAATGTTTTGGACTATATTTGAATACTTCATTGAAACACCATAATGGCGAAATGAAAGTTAGGATAATGTAAAGATTCCATTCAATCAATCAATCAACTAAACAAGAACTTAGTCCTATAAGTGTGGTTGGCTACATGAACTAAAAATTTATTCCACACAATTATGAAGACAACACCCACGATCCCGATCTAGCTAATTAAGCTTATGATGGTGAGTTGAACTTTATTTAAGTTGCCAATGCTTAATTGTTGTTGTTGACCTCATTTGTTTGATTGGTAGCCACATTACATGTACACTAAAAATCAAATAAAAACAAATTCATTTGAAGTGTAATACATTAATCTTTTCTGAAAAGCTAATCTGTTGAATTTTGTTTGCTCTTTTTCTTCATTTGTTTGTAAATCTTCAAAATTTCCTATTCTTCTTATGGTAAAGGCTCATTTGATTTAGTGCGTGATAAATGTAATCCTGTGTTAATGCCTATTCTAAAACTAAAAATCAGAGAATCATCGGATGATATTTTTTCATAGCTAGGGGATTTGTATTAAATTGATCAATCATTCAGTTAATTTTGTTAATCATTTCGTCGTTTTAATTTCTATTTATTCTTTTCAACATTTCTATTGCTTTTGTTTTTATTTTTTAAAATAATTTTTAATTTTTTTTTAATAATTTCAAGGGAGGACTTTCTAACAGTTGCAACAACTAGGCCAGAGACCCTATTTGGTGATACAGCAATTGCAGTGAACCCTGAGGTATTGTGTAGTGCCTTGTTTCCTAACTCCTTATGATTCCAATATCTGTGGGCTGTTGCTAAGTTTTCCTCTTTAATTGTCATTAGTTCACCACTTCACCGTTTAAGCAATAAGAAATGCTATCTGTATGCACAAATGCTAAAAGAAACTTTAGGTCTGCAAACTTTTGATTTATAGGCCTGACATATGTAATTTATTGATTATATAACATGAGTTACTTCTTGAGTACAATCTATAGTATGGGTTTTAAAATTTGTTGTGGCACTTGGTCCCTCTGTGTTTTTTTTTTTTTTTTTTTTTTGCCATTATATTTTATTTGGAAATCTATATCCAAATTTTTTCAAGCTCCACATCGGTCTATGTAAGTCATACAACTATTGGCATAGATTTAGGCTAGGTGAGGATGACTTCTCTTGGAAAAATAATTGTTTCTTGAATAGCTTTTGGTCTTGATAATATATTTGRTTAGAGTAAGTAGTTCTCTGATTCAATATTAAGTGAAAAGAGGTAGTTCAAGTTCTGTCACAATCTAGGATATGCAAAATGAAATTTGAAAGATGTCTTAAACCTGGTGAGGAGATGAGGTTAAAACACTATAAACACTGATCTTTTGATCATAAAGA